>JAVJIF010034264.1:0-177582 GCA_038442645.1 Agave tequilana | reverse complement strand
TTTGTTCTGTGTCATATGGGCATATGGATTTTCTTTAGTATATTAGATGAACTTGGAGTATTCATTATTCATTAGAAAAATTATAAAATAGATAATTAATTAGTGTACAAGAAAAACAAGAAAAAAAGTTAATTCTAACACAGCCATGGAGAAGCCAAATGGGTGCTATATGGGTTTCAATTTTGGTACAGCGACCATTAAGTTTGCAAATTTGTTCTTTTGATTGGTTCTCGTTGCAATCATCCGTCCCCAGTAATGGCGAATATTTGTGATTTGACATTTTGATGGCTTTATCTAGGATTTATTTTTCTTGTTTCTATGTTTTTTTTCCCCGCTACAGGGGTTGATTCCATTGCTGCTGATCTCAAGGAGCAGAAGCTGACGGTCATTGGCGAGATGGACACAATCGCAGTTGTGAAGAAGCTGAATAAACTCGGAAAGATTGATATACTGACAGTTGGACCAGCTAAAGAGGAGAAAGCAGAGAAAAAAGAGGAGCAGAAAGTGGAAGAGAAAGAAGAAAAGAAAGAAGAGAAGATAAGAATAACATTATACTAATACAAGTTGTATACTAGAGGCAAAAGTCGCAGCTAACGAATAAGAGTTGAAATATGTATTAGTTCATGTTCAACATCCTTCTGTATTGTTTCTATTTGAATTTGAATAAGATTAGTTTGATTAACGAACACTTGAATACATCATTATCAGATCACCTACATTCCAAGAATCTAAGCTTTAAACTGTTGTGGCTAACTGCGTGCCTGCTTGAAAAGATCGATTAACCTACGTGATATAGTTTAGAATTGATATTTCATCAGTTGTGTCAAATATCAGTTGTAAGCAAAGTCGGCTTGGCAGAACAAACAAGACCCAAAACGATATAAACTGACGAAAGAAGACACACATTGAAAACCCCAGTGATATTTCGATTGTTCTGCAAGGAATGAAAACTGTATGGAATAAGGTTGGTCTACTGCTTACCCGAGAGATCTACATCAATAAAGGCCAATCGAAGTGGAATTGGTGGAAGAGCACCTCAACCTGCACAAAAGAAAAAGCATGTTAACATTCCATAAGTTGAATCTTTTCGAGTGCAATAATATCACAGAATGTCTTCCAACTATAGTTAATGGAGTGACCATCTGCAATCAACTCAGTTGCTTGCAGAATACTACTATGAATGAATCCAAAGCATGTCAGCATCAACTGAAGGGCTGGTGCAACACAAAGACATTAATATAATTGAGTACAGTAGCATCACCTAAAGGGAAACGAACCCTATTACTGGTGCAAATTCATGAAATGATTAAGCTTTCTTTGACTCCAAGAAACATCACAATTCACAAGGACAAACCCCATTTCTCACTACAACACAACAAATTGGGGGCAATTGAAACAGTACCATCATTATTTTCAATACAATACAAAGTTTTTCCAATTATGATTATGGTAAGTTGGCATCAACATGATGGTTAACACATCAAAAGTTCAATGAAGCTTAAACATCACAAAATGGCTGAATCGTTTTCCAGTGCTATTACAGAATGTCTATCGATGAAAAATCAGGTCATGATTTTTATCATACTATAAATAATCATCATCCTAGAGTTTTACTGTGGATCACTGGTTCATATCCTTCGGAAATCCCCTCCGAGATGGAACAAAATATTGCTGCTAGCTACCATCTTGTTAGAACAGTTCCTTCAAGTGTATTAGCAAATTCCAAAGAATCACCAATAATTCTCAGAAGTGTCTCACAGAAATGTTAGATACGTGATCCTCAATCGAGATACCTTGATGACGTCCGTGCATACCTGCCAGAAAAGCTTCGGTGATCTGAGTTGGGCGGACATAAGGAGTTAGCTAACGGAAGTTACAAAATCCACTGCAAGAAGAATTTGAGCCTTAACAATGGAACACTTAGTACATCTGTTGAGAAGGCAGGTACCCTTTGCAGCTACAAGTTGTGACACTCACACAACAAATCCACTCAGATTCAAGACTTGATCACTCCTCTGAAATTAGTATAAAGAGGTCGCAGTTACAGGTTGCAATAACATCACGTCTGCTCAAGTCAATGATGTCTCCTCTGAAATTTGTGATTTCATTTCTATCAGAGTCCATCTGATGGTTCTTCAAGAACAGTCTACTTTCACCAAGTATTGCTGTCACCAAAATAAAAATAAAAAAGAGAATTTCCATTAGCAAAATTTACAGTTAGTGTCAACCCATTCACACTGATATATAAATAGAAAATAACCCTTATGCTTGACCACCAATGATGAAGGAAGGCTAATTGAAGATTTGGAATACTTCTAACCCACCTCAATATCTCGCAATAGAAAAAATCTCAAGGCTTGAAGACTTTGGGTGCCAAGAGCTGAAGAATGGACTCTCTTTAAACTTCTTGAGAGCAGACTGGTATTCATGAGCTATGGCCTGGAAGGGCATGGAATCACATCACCGAAAGTGTATGGAAAGACATATCATTGTCCTTATTTCTAACAAAATATCCTCGCAAGATCAAAACCAGTTCAAATTTTAATATGCTTCAACAAGGTCATAATAATGAAATTGCACAGATAACATAAACATCATAGAACAGGAAATTAACATGTCATGATGTCATGGATTTTGGATCATATGATGACACACAAAAGAAAGAAAGAAAACTGATGACCTTTTGCAGTTATCATATGGAAAAGTTACCTTTAATTTATAATAAGAACTATCCTCTTCTTGAAAGTCAATAGAAAACTTGTGTTGCAATGACAAGAAAACTTCCAGCAACCTCCTCCTAGCATCAGAAAACATGCATGCAAGTGAGACTGCTGAACAATCATTCATGTCTTTCTTTAGTACAGTGTGTCATTTTGAGTCTTTAGGCACTCGTGCATTGTGAATATTGATAAGAATGAAGATTACCATGACATACAAAAAAACATTGATCCAAATCACCTATATCACAAATAAAATGCAAGGGCAATCAGATTTTTATACTTGCATAGAGATGATTCCGTAGATGGGAATAGTGCCCCTTTCGCAGAAGTGCCTTGTTTCCTTCCAATCGTTCCAAGAATAACTCATGCACTCCAGATTTATTCCAACAAATCGAATATCTGGAAGGCAGGAGAATCAAATAGAGCATTTTTCCCCTTCAGGTATTTACTGTGCAATTAGAAATAGCATGCAAGGATGAAAAATCATAAAAATACCCGCACGTCAAATTTGGAGCATCACTATGGGATCGTTGGAACTCCTTTGGCGGAACAGGAGCCTCAATATATGTGGCTGCCAATAAGACAAAATAGTTAGCCTGCTAAAGATTCACATTTTAATAGTTGTTCCGTTATTACAGTTACTACATTGTTCACCTTGTTCACTTGAAAGGAATTTGACAAGTCACTGCAAAGAGTGGCCACACGGCCACAGAGAGCTTTATCTAGATGATCTTTCAAAGAAAATATATAGAAAGATCATCTGGAGATTTGCCAACTGTTATAGAAGATATGAAAACTGGTTGCATAATATGAGAAAGCAGGGCTCCTGTGACAAACAAGAACAAATATCTTGAATTATGGAGAGAACAGGGTGTCTAAACAATACTAAGAATAATAAGTTTAAAGGTAAGTAACACATTAAACCCAAAAAAAAAAAAAATTCAGAAGACAAGACTATGTTGATGTCACCCTGAGAAACAAAAAATAAGTTGTCAAAGTATACATTATGTGCTGGATAGGAGGATTAAACTAGAGCAATCTCTTGCCTATAGAGAGTAAGTTTTCTGCACTACATCTGGTAAAGGGTCAATAAGCTAAACAGCAGCCATGACTAGAAAGGCAGAAAGTAATTTGACAGGCACAATAGAACTATGGTATAAAAGAATGTCAAGGGCCTTTGAATACAGTGAGTTAGCATGAAACTAAGAAACATAGATTTGCAATTTCAATTCATGTTGTTTGTTAAGACTTATTGAAATATATTGGATTCCAATTCCTCTTTTAACTGGATGCATTAAATTTCTGAATTGCAATCCTTCTGCTGGTTGGATATAGTGTCTAATTGTTTACATCATCGCCCTTTTCCGACAAGCTACCCTGCAAATGATACACAAAGATCAAAAAGGCTATATGCTGACTAACTAATAAATTATGTGTATATATATGTTCTGTTTGAAAACATAAATTTCCAATTTCGACTAGAGCTTATTAGAATATTAATTTTTAGCTAATTGGACATTTGCATATTTGCTCCATCCTAGGCAATTGGACCAGAATAAAAACAAGACGGGTGATTGGAAAAAAAACTATTTAATATGACTTGTAGGCTTCAACTTGATCTAAACCAGACACATCGTCACCCCCACCCCCCCCCCCCCCCCCCCCCCACACACAAAAAAAAAAAAAAAAAAAAAAAAAAAAAACCCACCTCCTCTCCAAAATCTGAGCGGGGCTTTGTTGTGCGTGAAGCCGTGTAACCATGCAGGATGCTGGTTTTCTTTTCTTTTCTTCGTGTTGTGCGTGTGTGAGAACAAAAAGAATAAAATTCCTTGAATTGGAATTTACTCATTTTAAGATTGGATTCTAAGTCACCACTTTAGTAGAAAAATGGTAAATTCCAATTCAGTATTGAACTTGAGTTTATCAATTGCATTCCAACCATAGGATTTGGACAAAATCCAAGAATTGGAATTCATGGAAGTCCAACCCAGAGTAACCAAACATGCCTAATAAATAAATATGTATAACAATTGTGATGCTCTGAAAACATAGAACTTGCATTTGCATTAAATATGCAACACAGGTTATCAAATTAGCATTAGAACAGCAACAAAGACCTAATCCCAAACTTTCGGAGAAACCAAAATTAGCATTACTAAACGTTCAAAAAGTTGCCAACTTCCAATTTCCAAAAGAGGGAAGAAAAAAACACACGCAAAAGGTTGCCATATGTAAAATGTAACTAAAAAACTATCATTCTTTCTTATCTCAAAGTCTATTAAATCGAAAGAAAAATACCCATATTCTCTTCTCTATAAAGTACAGCAAATGCAGCTAAAAAACAACTCAAAACACCATCAACCAACTAAAGAAAGTTATTAACTTTTGAAGATTCCCAGAAATGGCCCCTCAACAAACTTGATGTGTTCTCGAATGAGACAATCAACAAAATGAAAGAATATAATGCTTGTGGAGAACTTGACCTTGAAAGGAATTGTCATCATCTTTTCTTCTAAAGTTTACCTAATGCCTATAATCTTTGGAGGATTGCACCATAATTCCAGAAGCTCTTTATCAACATATCAATGATGTAGGACTACCATCTACAGATAGGGCTTCTAGCCCACCCTTGTCCGCTTCTCAAGTAGAATTTGAGAAGTTAATGGACCATTTAAGATTCAATCAATAATTTTGTGGAACCTTCTATGCTAACAACATTATATCATAGCCAACTCATGCTGATGGGAGAAACCTTGGAGATACTGGGAAAAGTCAAGTGTTCCTTAAAGTCCACAGTTTGTCCTTTGACCTGTATTAGCCAGACTGTAGATATATCACACAACATATTAAGCTCAATTACTGATGTGGAACGGAGGGAGGTTTAGGGTTTGTGGTGAGAATTTTTAGTGGAAGTGGAAAAGAACAAGGATTTGGAGGTTGGATATGATCACGGATCGCAACACGGATCTTGACTTCACTGTCTGTGATTCAATCCATGAGATCGAAATCAATACCAAAAGCAAATAGCGTCATTTTTTTTTATCAAAATCATTCAATAATTTTTCAAAGAACACTATATGGCTATATATAGCCTACACCACGTGTACTATACATGTAATTACTGATAACATCAATCTCACCAAATCTAACTACATCTAAATTCAAATAAATCTTAAATCTCAAGCAGATCTAATCAAATCTAAATTCTAAATCTGAATAAATACTAATAAATCAGAGCCATCCGATTCCTCATCATTCTTCCCGGCTTGAAAATATTCATCCCCGATAAATGTAGTGGTAGGTAGAAGATAAGCACAACCGGGTTCATGAATCCTCAATCAGGCCAAGGTGGTGTCGGGGAATCAACACTGATGCATCATGGCTGAACCAAGGTGGCGGAGGTGGAACCAGTTTCCGTGAACAACCGTTTGTGGTCGATGGTACCTCGAACAAGACACATGCAGCATGCCGAGGCAAATCATCCCCGCTGGAGACTGGACCGATTGTACTCTGCACCATAAGAAACCCAGCCTCCTGTCTCTGTTGCCTCTAGAAAAATCTGCAAATGATCATATACATCAGGTGATCTGAGGGATAAAAGAACCCTCATAGCTGACGAAAATAGCTTCATGGTAGGCTCTCCTAAAAGATCAACATGAGTCCTAATAAGAGGATATTTCACTTCTGATTCTGGATCGAGCTCATCTACAACCTCTGACTTTGACTTATCAACAACATCCGACTCTAAATCTGCATCAACCTTCACGGTTTGGCTTGCTACAAATTCTTGATCTCATTTAGGAGCTCCGTGCAGATATTAGCAAATGATCAGCTCTCGGGCTCTTACTCAACATTGTAGTCTGTCTTAGATGCATAAGGAAGGTGTGGAGCATACAGACTACGAAGATGATCTTGTAAAATTCATGTAAAAAATTCAGTGCAAAAAGATCAGAAATTACCCAAGAATTTCAATGGCTCAAACTGGACTCAATTCAGGCTGGAAATGTGGACTGAAACGCTAATATTCTGTTGCAGAAACAGTATTGGCATCAAACAAGGGCTTGTAGAGGTCATATCTCTATCCAACTGCCGCAAAATCTTTCCACTGGTTCCGGGACTCGGTCACGCATTTAACGGTTCAAACGAAATTCGAATCGGACTCCGAATGAGTCTGAAACAGATTCTGGACTGCGGCTGCGCTCTGCATGACCAGTGCCAATGAACAGTATTCACGAAATAGTAAATTTTTTCTTTTTTTATTTCTTTTCTTTTCTCTCTTTTTTTCTCTTTTTTTTCAGAAAGTTCGGCTCTGATACTAAAATGATGTGGGACTGAGGGAGATTTAGGGTTTGTGGTGGAATTTTTTGGTGGAATTGGAGAAGAATAAGGATTTGGGTGTTGGATATGATCACAAATCGCAATCCGGATCTTGGCTTCACCGCCTATGATTCAATCCACGAGATCAAAATCAATACTAAAAGCAAATAGCTTCATTTTTTTTATCAAAATCATTCAATATTTTTTTTCAAAGATCAAGACATGGCTGTATATAGCCTACAACACGTGTACTATACATGCAATTATTGATAACATCAAATCTAACCACATCTAGATTCAAATAAATACTAAATCTCAAGCACATCTAATCAAATCTAAATTCAAATCGAAATTTTAAAAACTGAATAAATACTAATAAATCAGAGCTGTCCATTCCCCATCAATTACTAAGTAGTGGGAGTGCATCACCAACAATGTCATTTCAGTTAGACATTTGTAATACCCATCACCATTATTAAGTTTAAACATTTTTATTATAGAATTATGCGAGATTTTCGCTACAATAATAAATTAGCCTTGTATTTCTAGAAGACGAACAATGTCATTTCAGTTAGACATTTGTAATAGCCATCACCATTATTAAGATTAAACATTCTTTAACTATAGAATTATGCGAGAATTTCGCTACGATAATGAAATTAGCCTTGTATTTCTAGAACACTTTAGTCAAAAATTGTGGATATATCTTTAAACAAGGATCTGGTTGAGTAAAGTGCCATATGAACCATCAAAACATAATATAGTTAGCCCATAACTAGATTATAGCCACAATTTGCATAAAAAATGTGTTGAGTTCACCAACTTATTTTCTCTATAAATGACTCATGTGCTGCCAGTTAGAACACTAAAGAATTTTGAAGCGGGAGAAAGAAGAGAAGAAAAGTAATGCAAAGAAGGAAAAAGAAAAAAGAAAAAGCTAGGAAGGTATAAATCTGACCTTTGAACCTCTCTTTAGATTTTAGATCTAGTTATATGAGTAATTATGACATCTCCATGGCTCGATTTGTAATGGATTATAACCCAAGTTGGGCTGTTTTAGTGTAAAGAAAGAAGAGGATTGTGACGGGTTGGATCCAAGTTGGACTTGGGTCGGGTTTGAATCCAACCAATTTATACGCTCATATCATGGCTCAATTTGGCTGTTCTACCCACATGCACTATCCCTTTTAAAGGAAGATTTAGAAATTGTATTCAAGTCCCAAAAGCTTATAACTAAAATTTTAAATCTGTAAAAAAAAATTACAGAAAAACCTGATAAATGTTATGAGCTATTTTACATGTTTAGGAGTCCACAATTAGTTTCCCAAATATAGGTCACCAACCTTGGGATGCTGGTTTATACCTTAGAAAAGAAGTAAGGTCTTTTAGCTAATTGATGAAATTATTTGATAATGAATTAGGACCATTTGAAGATTGATTGTCAATTCTCAATTATTTAAGCAAAGATTTTTGGATTGTGAAAGGTGAGTACACATCTACCTTGTTAACAATTTGAAACTTGTTCTTGATATAACAATAATAAATTGTTAGTCATTCATATTCTTCCAACAGTTATACTTCTATGTATTAGACATTTGAATCAGACACATAACTAGTTTTGAAGATTATAATTATTGAAAGTTTTCTACGTGATTATTGTTAGGAATGTCAAATGGCCGGGCCAGGCCTGGCCCGCCCCGTCCGGCCAAAACACGGCGGCCCGGCCTAAGCCGAGGTTCCATTTGTGGAACCCGGGCCCGGCCCGGCCCGGATATTTTTAAAAAAATAAAAAAATTTTCATAAATAGTAAATACATTTCTCTTCCTCACATGAGAAAATGGTTGTATGGGATGGTCATCAGGCTTGTGTGGTTGGGTTGAGATCTTGGGTTTGAACCTTATATTTTAAAAAATACATTTTATTTCTCGGGAGTGGCTGTGGCGGGCGGGGGCGGGGGCAGTAGGCCGAGGTTGGGCGGCGATGGAGGGCGGAGGGGGCAGTGGACGTGGGTGGAGTGGCGGCGGGGATGGAGGGGGACGACCGGTGGTGGGGCGGGCAGGGGAGGGGTGGAGAGCGCGGAGGCCGGGCCGTGCGCCATCACCAGACCCGGTCCGGCCCCAGGGGAGCCGGGCCCAGGCTAACCCGAGCCTTGCCGTGCGGGTTGCCGGCCCGGCCCAGCCCACTTGACACCCCTAATTATTGTGCTCTTATGGTTTTATTTCAGCATCAAGTGAAGTGTTATGCAATGATATTTAGCATATGATTTTCATTGAAAAAAATGCATGCTTATCTAGTGTATCTTTCACCCATAGCTTAAAAAATGTTACATGAGCAAATGAAATCTGAAAGATGGTTTATTGATAGTTTTGTGATTGTTCATGCTTATCTAGAGATTTGAAAATTTATTCTTAAAAGCATTCATACAAAGTGAGTGTTCATGAGAAGTGATAAAAATCCCTCAAAAGTCCACTGTGAAGTGAAGTGACTTAGTCCATTTGTCATTCGACCATTGAGTGTATCTTCAGGTAAAGTGAGCGCCCTTCAAGCAATCAAGTGGCCTTCAGGCCAATTTATGTAGGTTAGCGCACTTTGTACCTGACTGACTTTTCAATGATCTATGCTCATACCTATATGACCATATTCCTGAGTATAATTGTAGTCTTAGTCAGAGGAATGAGATGATTTTGTGAAGTGGATAAGAAATAAAGAATGTTACCTTGTGATATTGTTTATATTTCATAGTTTCTTTATCAAATATATTGAGGGAAAAAAATAAAATGATATAGTGAATTCACTAATATTCAACATTTCATACTTTATGCTAAAAATCATTAAATGTTTGTGTTATATTTGTCATAAAACCTGATCCACTAGTACGTAGTTATCATAATTCATTGAGCGTGTATCTCACTCTTTATTTTTATCCTATAAATAGTGAGTAGCTCGAAGGTCAGAGCTCAAGTAGTCTAGTAATTACAAAGGATAAGTTAGTAGTTTGCTTAATATTTCGATAGTAGCCTTCAATTTCAATTTAAATAAATTAATAAATAAGAGAATTATTGGTGAGACTATGTAACTGACATCTTAATTATGTTGTTAGAGTGTATTTGAGACCTGATATATTTTTAATAATTAGAGCTGAACTTCTTAATATTAATCCTTCCTGTATTGTTAATTGCTATGTGAGCAAAGTGACAAGCAAGCTTAGCATGTGTCTAAGTCCGCCTCATGCGTATGAGGTTGTTGTCGCATACCCAGGTTATGTTTGTGGGTCTAGGGTGTGATAACATTACATGCACGTAGTGCTAGTGTTTTTGTTTGCATTTGCATCAGTCAATATATTGGATGATGAGTTTCCGTTAAAAATTTTAAGGGTTTATTTTACCTATAATAGTATATGCATGACCGCAAAAGGAAAAAGGTACTAATACAAACATAGGCCCTAATTTAAAAGTATGATTAAAAGATGATAGTTCAGAGTGAAAAACCTTGAACTCCCACGACAGTCCAACGCGTTATCTTATCAAAGCAGCTCATAGACAATGTTGCATCACCACGCCCAGGCTTCTTCTGAACAGACCCAAAAGAAGTGAAATAATCATTTGAAGTATGATCGACCGATGTTTTCTCCACTTGAGAGGAGTCATTTGCGGATGTAGCTAACATCCGACACCCTACACCAATCAAAGTAATTAGATACAAGATGTTAAAATTGGTATCATCGAAAACAATGCCGTATTTACTGGGATCATGGCAAACAATGCATATGATAAAAATGGAGTGATCAAAATTATGAATTGCCATACTGAACAAGCAAAACACTAGCTCATCAATTCTGCACAAACTTACTCTATATTGATGATATAGCCATAAATAATAATATTTGAGCCATCCCACAGCAAGGAGTTATTAGGTTATTAGTACAGGATGCATGAATACATGAACATGATAATCATGATTATTTTTATCAAAACTTTAAATATACATCAAGACACAGATGAGCATGTATTGGCACTTGGCATATGCTCTCTTTAGTGATTAGTGGTCTCATTTACTGAATCTGAAATGCATATTGCTCACAACGTTTCAATAACGAATTTTCTTAAAAAGTAAGACACAGGGTCATGAGAATGCCTTAAAAAGTAGGACATGAGGACACGGCGACATGAAAATAATACCATGCATCTCATATTTTTGCATCCAAAAGTTCATACGCATAGTTTATTGTGTATAACTTTTTATACTGAAACATATTTAAACCTATCATAATTTTACAAGTGAATATTTTGATGGCATTTTTGGTTTCACTAAAATATAGTCTTTGGTACATAAGGAAAAGTAAATAATATATCAAATATGTAACGTGAACAAAGAAGTGTTAGAGAAATGTAGAGTCTAAGAAGTACCCACAAGCATCATAAATTAAAAAAATATGTATATGATTGAGGATAAGTTCAAGAAGTCTCCGAGAAGTGTCTAAGGAAGTATCGGTGCCCGACATGGATATAGGAGTGTTCCGACACGGGTAAGGCTTCATAATAGAAGTACCCATGCTGCAAAGATAACATTGAAGAGATATCTTAACCATTATCCAAACCATTAGTTTTATAGGGCATTGTCCAAACCATTAGGTTTATACGGGCAATGTGCTAATAAATAAATCTCATCGATGTGATGACAAAGCAAAAGCCCCTATTTAGAATCAGAAACAGGACATAGCAAATAACACAGTTCAAAATGTGATAAACTGAAGTATCACCTTCAACCGGACTCTCTCCTTTCAATGCTGGATCACTTGCACTGCTCAAAGCTCCACCTGCAAGTATAACCAAAAAAAAAAAACTATAAACCACCATTATCAAATTTAATTTTCCCACCATTAATACACAGCGAATGAGACCAATTGCATACATGGGAACTGGGTGATAAACAAATGCAGCCGCCACCCCGGCCTCATCATATACTTCTCCTGACCACGAATTCTATCATCCAAACATAGAACCCTCTCCGATTTGTCATTTCCGCTCGCACGCTCGATCTCCGAGTAAAAGAACCTAACTTCCTCAAATTTCAGCACAAATTCCCACTTCCAAAGAGACAAAAAAAAGTTAGTAAATTTGAAGGCTAGCAGAAACCTTAAGAGAGATCTTCGAGCGATGATCTCGGCATGGGAGTCGTTGACGACATCGCCTCTGGGGCTGAGGAGAGAATTGCCGATGCACTTGGTTCCAGTCCCCAGCGCGACAACTTCAATATCTGGAGAGAAATTGAGAAGAACGCGGTTAGTGCTTTGGGGATTGGGGATTAGGGTTTTGTTGGGGAAAAGAGAAGGGAGTGAGTGAGTTACTATGAGGAGGAGAGGAGAGGAGGAAGGCGGCCAAGACCGTGGTCTCCTTGCCTTGGGGCTTTCCCTTTTGGGCAGAGAGCGGTAGCGAGAGAGGGCGGCGCTTGAAATTCTCTCCCCCCAATCAAATTCAGCGTCCATTGAAGGAGACGAGCGAAGGAGGTGAGTCCTATTATTACTGCTAGTATACCGCGAAGCGGCGGTGACTGGTCGACCGAGACTGAGGGCGGCGAAAGAGCAGTTACCGGAAAAAGACCAACTGTGGTATCAAAACTTGTGACGCAATCAAGAAGATCGATAATTAAATTTATATATTATATTGTGAATATGTTAAATGTGTCAAAAAAAAAAAATTTTTTTATGTTCTTCCCAATTAAATGAATCAAAAAATTCTCAATGAACTGAAATTTTATTTTTATTTATAACTCCTTCTAATTCTATAAGAAAATATTAATAATTAGTAAAAAATATTTAAAATAAAATTAGACTAAAATTGAAATGATAGATATGCACGTAAAGTTATTTACGAGTATATGCAGAAATAAATGATTATAAGAATTTGATAAACTTAACAAATTATAGATTGCATGAGGTTTAGGCGTTCCTCCTCCTGTAACGGACCTTTAAGATCATTGCATTTTCAAATTTTTAACAGTCTATCAGAATTGAATATTGAATTAAATGTCAAACCACTAAACTTTCTGATCTCAAAGAATGCAATAAAAGTCAATCTAAGACTTTTCCTATCAGTAATATCTACCACAACTCGATCAAGAATAAGATCTTGACTTAACCTAACACAAGATAATGAGTAGTTGAGTTCTTTAACAAGAGATTTCAGTTGATGTTTTCCGATCAGATGTTTGTGACGTGATTGGGATTATGTTGGTGCCTTCACAAAAGCAAACACTGTAATAATTATCAAAGTCAACCATTACTGCTTTAGAAGCAAGAAAACTATATTTATTTAAAAAATAAATAAATTAATGGAATAAAAGCATTCATCCAGATCTACATATTTCATTATACATTTGCATAAAGACAAAATTTAGAATGAAATATTTTCATACCACCTTCTAAAACATGTAAGAAGCTTAAATTTAAGGTCTTGACAGAAAACCACTACGTAAACAAGAATCTCCAAATTTCTACCATTAATAATCACGTACTTCACTTGAAGCCATGAAATGCTAATGGTACAGATAACTTCCTATTATCCTTTGAGCTGAGTCATGAATGACATTGTGAATTGGTTACAACATAGCTCAGAGGTTTCAATATTCGACACATAAAAACATCAAGCTCAAGCAAATGTGCCTCATTTAAGAGGAATAAACTCTAAGCTCTGACATAATAAGGGCAATAATACAAGACAAAAAAGTTAAGCTCAGATAAAATGGTTCTTGATTACTTGAACTTGAGCTTTGATCACAAAAGAGTCATCAAATTCTTCCAATACTTTTCACAGCTCTATAAAAATTTTTCCATCCCCAATCATGTTCTTCTTTCAAAACCCATGCAATGTTTCTGCGAGAACATGCCTTAAAGGGAAAAGTTCAATCAAGCAAGCATGCAATTCTACATTGGGCATCATTATTTGCATTGCCAGGAAACTGAACTGACCAGAGTACTTAGATTTCTTAGGATCTTTGTTCACTGCAGCTACTGTAAACTGAGCAAAATGACTCCATCATGTCAACAATTTAGAAATATGAGAAAAATGCAACATCAGATACAAGAAATTGAGAGCTCAGCAGCATGATGCAAAACTGAAAGAAGTTCATCATGATTAGCAACACACAGAAATAACAAAAGATGATTCACTGGTGCTTGTTACTTGTAGTTTGAAGAAAAATCAATCTCAAGTTGTATCAATCAAATTGAGATATAAATGATACTTCTCAGTACTTGTAATAACTGAAGTGGATTCCCTAAATATAGCTGGACCTATTAGTTCTGAGGATGGCTCTTGGGATATTTTTCTCATAGATATACATAAATGAAAAGAAATTGTTGGACAATGAGCAGTGGAAGATCAGAAACACCATAGGAAGCAAATCAAGTTACAGATAATTGGACATAATAAGCGCATAAATTTAGCGACAAAGAGCAATAATAGTTTCAAAAGGATCATTATGATGACTCAATTTCATCAACACTTTGCACTAAATTATGCCATGGTATCAAAATTAGTTGCAGCTTCACATCTAAATATACCAATTATACAAGTAAACAAAATTCTACCAGAATAGAGTGTTCCATAAGGGATAACACAATACATGACATCTCAATGATCTCATTCATAGTCTTAAAATCATTATAGTCATATCAAAGTGGGGAAAAAATGCAAAATCAACAAAAAAGTTGAGCTAACCATGGGCTGAAGCCCTATGTATTAGAGAGCAATTAATTCCCAACAAAGAGAACAGGAGATTGGGACAGACCCCTTAACAAACTACTGACATTCTCATAGACACTCAATTGTCTTAGGAAAATAACAATAAAGTAGCAATGAATCTAAATATTTGGGACTAAATTCACAAACTGAATAAGAAAACAGGAAATGATATTAGAATTTTGAACTAATTCTCTTTAGATTAACACTGACATTAGAACATGATTCATGAACATTCATCATTTAAAAAAAAAAAAATCTATAAATGCAAAAACTTCAAGGAGAGCAACCCAATTCTTAATCATTCTCTATGAAAATTAAAAGAAAAGGAAAAAAAATGCAAGTTCTATGAGCATCTTTGGGAGAAAAAGAATTAAAAAAAAACACAAAAGAAATTTAGATACAATTATAATAGATAGATTGATGAAATCATAAAGCCTTTATTGACGAAATCCCTGTTCTGTTAAACTCATTCTCCTCGATTCGAAGGTATATCACACTCATTGGAAATATTTCCATTTTTGGTCATAGAAAATCCAAAAGAAAAACCTCAAGTTTCGCTGGAAACTTGAAATACTTGCATAGAGATGAATATGTTAGACTTATATGGATTAGAGTCTAAATTAATTTGTGTTGGTTTCTGTAATCAATCTGACAACTAATCAATATTACTGAAATATCAACAATCTAATGGCCAGGTCGGTAAATATCAAGTGGGAGGTTTTCCGTTCAGGTCGGTAAATATCAGGTGGGAGGTTTTCCGTTCAATAGAACGTTCCTTAATTTAAGAATCACCTTTCAATTTCCTTTCTTCGTTAAACACCAATTAGACTGGTATAAATCAGTCTCAATATACTGAATATCAGTATATCCCCTGTATAAAGAAATTAATTCACTTATACAGTACTTGGAGTGAGGTACGCTTAAAGCGAATCTCCTTAAGACAATTACGTCCCCCGCATCGGTGCTAACGGGTTACTGGACGCTGGTCTCCCAAGATCTTCGGAAGTCCCAGATTCAGACAACAATTCTATTAAAGAATTTGTTGAATTTTCTGAGCCCTCTTTCAGAACGAATTTTTGCAGAATCTCTTTGAAAGCCGCTTCGGAAACCGAGTTACTGATTTTCCACTTCCATACAAGCTTCGAAATGGTCCGAACCCAACGAACAGTTGTAACGGTCGCGCGCGCGCGCATGTGCGTGTATGGTTTCCTCCCAATCGTGCGTGAAAACTCCAAGTACCCAAAGGGCACGCCCTTTGTTCTCAATTTTCTCTATTTAAACACTACGAACTTCCATCCCATCACCAATGTGGGACTAAATGCCTTTAGCTACTTTTAATCCCATTTTGGCTTTGAATTAAGCAATCTTTAGACTTGAATATCTCATTCATTCGAAGTCGGAATTGAACATGTGAATATACCACGTTCATCCCTAATGGAAGGAGAACACACTCCAACCATCATCCAATTGATTCGATCAACGGATCTCGCCGTAATTCAATTCAAAGATTCACATATATTCTTCATATTCTCAACAATTTGGGCTTACACAAGTCTAATTGGATTTATACATCCGTCTTTATAAGCCTATATTGTTGGACTCAACAAAGAATTGATCAAAGTCTAATGATTTGAGTCTATATACGTTTCAATTACACCTAGCTATGATTGTATTTAAATTAAAATGTGGGACTCATCTACACATGTGGAACTCGTGCTATCAATCAAGAGTTTAGATCTGTGATGAGCTGAATTATGATTCTTTGATGCTATATATATCATGGGTAGGACTTTTCTCTCCACCAACAATCACGACCTAATTGTCGGCCCAAAGGCCCATCACTCTAGTTTTGATGATGATCAACTCATGTAGTTATAGTATTAATGATCTTGTGTTTAATTAGTGACAGATTTATGATCAAGATCTTAGTAGGTGCATAGCTTCAACAAAGGATTTCAAGTCAAGTTTTGAAGCTAGCACGGTGTTTGGACCAAGTCAAGAAGGCTTCAAGTGAAGACTTCAAGAAGATGAAGACTTGTGTCTAGGTTTGTTTTTAGAAGATTTTATTTTTAGATAAAATGTAAAGGATAGAATAGTTGGTGGATTGCTCAAGTATATCATATAACACACACACTCTTGATTTAGTTTGTTTTAGAAAAGAATTTTTACTTTGAAAAAATACTTTTTGGTTTTTGGAATTTCTTATATACATATCTTTTATCCAAAATCATGTTTAGTGCATAATGTCAAAAACATAGATATTTCACTATGTTTGTGTAGTGGATCATATCCATACACCCTATACTTTAAAAGAGTTTATAATATCTTGTTTTTGTACTTTGGAGAAGTTTTGGAAAACAAGTTTTAGAAAAATCAAGTTTTAGAAAATACTGTTTTTTCATTTGAGCCAATTTTTCCATATTACAAAAATAGTCCAAATCATTTGTAACATGCCTTGATTTTGTGCAAGCATATTTGTTTATCAAAGTATATTGGTAAAACTATTTTTGTAGATTTTTCAGTATTTTATGGGATTTTATTTCAATCAAAAAGACCTAGTTTTAAATCCCTTTAGTTTTCTGTCTGGCTTCAGCCGGTCGACCGGACGGTCGACCGCAGGTTGAAGTCGGTCGACCGACGTGCACAGCGTGCACGCCAGTATCTGGCTGGAGGGCTGGTCGACCGACCCGGTCGACCATCTAGAGAGCTTTGCTCTCTGGAAAGCCCCGGTCGACCGGGACGGTCGACCGGCAGAGAGTTCTGCTCTCTGTTCCAGAGCCTCGGTCGACCGGCCGGTCGACCGCTACCCCAACGGTCAGAAAAATGACCGTTGGCGGTCGACCGGGCGGTAGACCGTCAGGCCATCTGGCTCCCAACGACTAGTTTTTCTAGCTCTATAAATTGGGGCATTTGGGGGCTGTTTTGATTAAGATTTTTAGTGGGTTTTGAGCCAGTTTTTCCTACTTCATTAAAAGAGTTTTTCTCCACTAAATTGAGAGCTAATACTTCCAATCAAAATGGGAGTTTATCAAGAGTGTTAAAAGAGATTTTCTTGAGTTTTCCTCCACCACTTACATCCTTGTTTTTCTCACAAACACTTGAGCAATCCATAGACATATTCATCCTATAGGAGTGTTGTAGTGAGATTGTTTTTAGGTGATCAAAGTGTTGTGATCACCAAAGACTTCTTTGTTTGTACTTTGAGGAGGCGGACTTGCGAGTTCGCGGTGTTTCGAGTTCGTGTGTGAACTCCGTGTTTGAGGTGCGGCCTCGGCGAGCCGGTGGGCTTGCGGTGTGTACGGACTAGGGAGTCCGAGAGCTTGTAGGTGTTGCGGCACCGAGTGATCCGGTGGGATCGATTATAGTGAAAATCCTTCGTGTGTCGAAGGCGGGGATATAGAGTAAGGGTGCTCGAACCTCGAAACAAATCCCTTGTGTTTGCGATTGCTCACTCTCTCTCTCTCTCTCTCTCTCTCTCTCTCTCTCTTTGTCTCTTGTTTATATCTTGCATTCCTTTATTGTGTTTATCTTTATATGTTTGATATTCATTGTGTGCTCATATTGTATATGCTTGGGTTTGTTTGCTAACACTTGTATTTAACCAAGAGAGCCAACGCGGCACCTCAACCCTTATCTAGGGGAATCTAAAGGAGTTAGTCCAGAGTCCTTCACGGGGAATTCGGCTACACTCTTGTGTTATACGTGGTGTTTAGTTTAAGAATTTTAGTTTAGGTCATAATAGTTTTTAATTCCGCATTATTTGACATTTAGTGACCATTAGATTAGCCATCACCTATTCACCCCCCTCTAGGTGATTCTACACTAATCTCTCTTGGAGACCTCTCATCTCCTCTAAGGATCAAGAAGAGAATTTGGTGGCTGGAGAGAAGAATCCCTTCTTTCAACTTTGACGTCCTTGAGATCGTGTAATCTCTGCCATTCCTTTCATGACGGAATCAGGTATTCCTAAACTCTCCTTCCTTTTGATCTTGATAAAAAGGTTTTTAGTTTATGCATGAGATCTTATTTGAATAATCATTACATCTAATAATTGGTATCAGAGCCTTCTCTTTATCGAATCACCAGGATATAAAGTAAAAAATTTCGATCTCGATTTATAAATATCATGAATAAAAATTGTCTCTCATGTATTGAATTAAAAGTTCAAAAGAATGATTTTTATATTTATATATAAATTCTGTGTGTTAATATATATATATATATATATATATATATATATATATATATTTTTTTAATCAAACAAAAAAAAAAAAGTTCGTTGCTTGCATGCGCGCATGGTTGCATGCGTGGCCCGCATGGCACTATGGTCTCCAATTTTGTATTATGTGTGTGAGTCCGACCCCTCAAATTTGCAACCGAGCATGCTAACCTGCACACTCACTCTGGAAGCGTAAGTTAGCATCACTCCGAAGTGTCTATAAAAGCCGCCCAATTCTGGCGCCATTTCTGTTTTCCAAATCAGAATCGCTGCGCCTTCTCTAAATCCACGCAATTCCAACAAAACCCGAGAGAGAGAAGAGCCACCTTTTATTTCCCCAAAACTTCTGTCATTTGGTTTCTGTTTCCCCAAAATTTTCTTGGCGAACAGGGATGAGATCCCAAGAGGAGCGAGAACAAGGTACTCCGATTCCCCTGTTCATTTTTCCTAATTCGATTTTTATTTTTCCCCAATAGAGAGCTGTTAGAGTGTCAGATCTGAGATTTGTGAAAAGTGTTATTCAACTAAAGTTCAGATTCTAAGAATTTTTTTTTTTAATTTCCCCCATCTTTAAATACTATTTGAACTTCTACTTCGTTTCTATTTTAATTTGAATAGCGTTCCTTGTTCTTACATTAAATTTATACTTCCTTATCTCATCGTGAAATTTTGGGGAAAGTCCTAGAAATACGTGAAATTGGGCTGATATTTATGAGATTCATAAATTGATTATGATATTGCGTGATAATTTCAGTTCGCCAATAACAAAACGGTAGGACCAAACAATTGGTGGAATTGAAAAAACAAAATCAGCTGGTATAAAGAATTAATGTTATCTCGAGAGGTAATGCATACACATCGGTCATCTGATAGGCAATGCTGAGTATCTTATCTCGCCATCCTTGAGATATCTATCTTCCCAGCCCAAGGAGACAAATATTTGTTAAGAGGCACAAATAATGCATGCAAAAATAATAAGCCAATTGATTACATTGTTCATTAAAAACAAAATCGCATTCTGAATTTTCTATTTGTAGATTGGTGTGATCGACATTGCTATAATGAGAATGTTTAGCATGTGTTGATTAGTGAGAGTTATATATGGATATCACATGAATATGTATTGTCATGTGTCTTTTGGTTTTATTTCTTTGTTACATGACAGGTGAACTACAAATAGAAAACCTGCCTATAGTCACATGCTACATGAATTTCATTACCGATCTTGTTTCGTTAAAATGATGAAAACATTCGTCCCTAAATATTTGAGAATTCAAAAAATTTACATGGGTTAAATAGTTCTGAAGGCTTAAAAGCCAAGTTCATAAAAAATAATGATTATTATTTATTACATATTTGTTACATTCATATATTACTATACAAGAATCACAAATATAATCAATGATAGTAATAAAGTTTTCAGGACAAATCATGATGGCCTTTCAAATCTTATCACCCATATGCTTTTGTATATTGAAGATCTTGGTCTCTAAATATTAACAAGAGACATATGGATGATGCGTTTTTCATTACAAGTCCCGATGGCCTTACAACTCCTAACGCATCAAAGGATGCTTTACTATACAGAAAATCCCAATATCTATAATTTTAACAAGAAAAGAAAACTAATTCTTTATGGAATTTTTAAGAGTCCTAACTGTCATTACAAGCTGCTGCCTTTCACCTTCTACTTCTGCAAATTTGAGGCTTATCTCTGAATACCTTTCTTGCATTTCTTTCAGCTCAGCTTCCATAGCTTCATTTTTGTCTTTGAGTTCTGTCATTTTACTTAACACTTCAGCTAGACTTTCTTGATTACACTTATTTGATTTTAAGTCTTCCTTGGTCTCCTCCAAACTGGTTCCTATGGTGCTGCAGGGATCACAAAGGACAACGAGGTATTTTTTTCAGTCTTATTATGTTATTATGTTCCCTAAACAATAAGTATAAACTGTTGAGAAGCAATCTTCTTTAATCTTTCCCTTTGAACAGAGCTGGAGAAAAGACTGCTAGGGAAAACCATTACCTAATAGTTAATTCCCCGTTGCTGCCATTTAAATTTTGCCTGCGTTCTTTTTCTCCCGTTATTGGCCGTAAGAAGATCTCCCCATCCGTGCTTACTCTATTTAATTTGCTGTCCACAATATAGACTTCCTGCATATTACACATGAGATTCTAGTTAGGAGTATGTGAGTGGCCATTATTTGCCCTAGGTCTAACAGAAAACTTACACACATGATGGCGTTTCTTATTCTAACCTGAGAATGGGAAGTATCCAGCTGTTTCACCTTAAGGGACATGTCCCTTTCATCCCCAGGAACATCTCCATTTTTCCTGTTGCAATTAATTTCCTGGCATTCAGAAGCAAGTGTGTTAGTAATTGGGAATCTGTAGCAGTTTCTATTTGTTTTGATCTACCCACTCTTTGACAGCACCCGGCCTTTACTTTTCTTAGGCAATTATTTTTCTATGTTTCATAAAGGTAAATACGAGGATTTAGGATAAGTAATAGAGAAACCTCCTATTTTTTTTTCCTTACACAAGTGAGGATCCTGCTATGAAAGTTTTGAAACCCTGTCCCTAGGAAGGTAAACCTGCATCTTTTGGTCATGCAGATTAGCTCATGCAACTAATCAACAGCCATCAAGGTTACCCAAGATTGAGAAAGAGTCTAGACAAAGAAGCAAGATAATGAGGTTCGTGATAGAGGGCCAGGGGCACACCTTCATCTATGAGGCATAAAAATACAACGATCCATACTGGGTAAATGTGGAACGAACTTATGCAAATTTAATACTTCATAATTCCTTAAAATTATAAAAAGAATGACATGATATGTGTGTGGGTTCATTCCCTCCAATCAATGCCTAGGACTAGAAAAATGTATTTTTTTGAGAATAAATAGAAAAAAAATGATATGATTCTTATTGCTAAAACAAGAAATCAGTTGAACAAGTCTTTATATGGAATTCTGTTCTAACCTCTTGGGCTGTTCCTCCACAAAGATCAGCCCTATATTCAGTGATATTCTTTTGCAGTTCTTCAATCCTACTCAGCATGTTCCTCTCTTTCATTAAAAATGAACTCTTTGCGTCCTCCATTGTTGCATCCTTCAACTTTATCTTCCCCTGCATGCAGGAAAACCAGAAAGTTCAAAACTATCAGCTATAACTGTGTGTTATTATATGTGACTAAGATTTGCTGTAGAAATGCTATTTATACCTCAAGAACTTTGATTTTCTCACGCAAATTAGCAATTTCCTTGGAAGTTTGAGGTGCCAGGTTGTGTATGTTATTCTTGTTTCTTATGGTCGTCTTTGTAACCTCATGAGAAGATGTAAATCTTGCATTGCTTTCCTTCAGTTTTTTCTCTATACTGGTGATTGCATCTTCCCTCTTCCGCAGGTCACCTCTCAAGTGAAAGACCTGTTTCCTCAGGTTTTCCTTTTCTACCTCATCCTCAAACAAAGAATTCTTCAAGTCATTATACTGTCCGCTAAGTGATGCTAACTCAGATTTCAGAGTCCTGATTACTGTCTCTTTTTCTTCCTCTAGATGTCGTAGGTCATATAGCTCTTTTGTTGATTTTTCTTCCGCCTCCTTCACAGAGGCAAGTTCTTTCTTAAGTGCATCTGTTTCCAGACTTCTATCATGCAGTAACATCTCAGTTTTTTCAGTTGACGCCTTCAACTCTTCTAGTTCAGCAACCCATTTTCTTTTCTTTTCCAACTCTTCAGAAATAAGGATGTTTTCTCTTGACTGCCTTTCCACCTCAGCTTTAAGCATCACGATTTCTTCTGAAGTAACTTTTTCTCTTGCTTGCTTATAATTATTTAGATTCTGAAGCTCTGCGGACTTTTGTTTGAGTTCCAGGAGCAGCTTATCTGTTTCTTTTGTTTTAAAATCCAATATGTTTGATAAACCTTGAACTTTCAAATGGCACTGACCTTGAATAGATGCAAGTTCTTTTTTAGTTTTCTCCAGCAATTCCTCCAATTGGCATTTCTGCAAGCGCAGCTCATTAGCTTCAGATAATGCTTGCATAGCTAATTTCTCGTTCATCTGAAACGTTGATGACATTTGTGTAGAGAGCCTCTCAAATTCCTCCTGCAGTTGTTCAGCAGCGTTAGCATTGTTCCATCTTGTCTTCCTTAATGCCTCCTCTGCTTGTATAGCCCTTTGTTCCTGCTGAACTTTGGCATGGGTCAGTGTTTGTAGATCAGCTTCAAATGCTTCAACCTGTTCCTCGAGCTCGTTCTGTAGGTTTCTGATGCAGGTTTCAAGGTCACTGATAATATTTGAGTGTGCAGAACATTCATACTGCATCCTTAGTTGTTCTCGCAGCCGGGATTGCTCCAGTTTCGAAGTGATTGCATGGTTTTCCTGTTTCAGGATCTCATAGTCCAGAGCAATCTGTTCCAGTTGCATTTCTAGGTCTTCACGATCTTTCTTGTATAGCTCTATTTCGCTTTTCAGGTCTACAATCTGTTGGTCAAGTGAATATGCTACTTTCACATCTCTATGGCTCCTGACCAGTTCTTCCAATGCATATTGTTCACTGTCTTCTTCAGATGTTGTTTCTAGTAGCTCCTGCTTGCAGTCATAAATATGCAGACCTGAGCTTTTAAACTTTGTTTCTGACATTTCATCACTATTAGCCATTTTGATGAGCAGTCTGCTGCAGTTTAAACAGGTTGTCTCTCTATTTTTCTGCCCCAATAATTTTTCAAGATCTTCCACTGCAAGAATTAACTCTGAGTTGGATTCTTGTGTCTTCTCCAGTTGTAAATGGAGATTTCCATTTAAGTTTTTCTCATGGGTTAGCTCTTGTTTGATTTCTTCTAGTATGGACCAGGGATCTTCGCAATCAAAATGGGACAGGCTTGAAACACTTCGATCACCCAATTTCTTCTGTAAGCCTTTAAATTCTTCATATTCTTTTCTAAATGCATCTCTCTCTTCTTTTATTCTGCCTAGTTCTGTCGCAAGATCCTGTGCGCGCTTTGTCTCCTTTATCAATTGTCTCTGGAGTGTCTGAAGTTCTAGCTTTGATACTTCTCCATGTCTTGCCAACGCGTCATCACTTACCAGATGGTCATCTGATTCTTGCGATCTTTCTCCCAGGCCAGTTTCAGCTAAACTGTTTGTTGAATCATCAGTACTCTCCTCAGGACCTGAAGTGACGGACAAACAAGTGATTGACCTCCTGTGGTCTCTGTATTCTGTAACCAAATCTAGTGATTTGTTTGTTTCCTTCCGAGGAGTACTAGTGATGCTAAGAGGTGATTGGAAGCCACCATAATCTTCATGTTTGTGATAAATTTTCATTCCATTCTCCTTGGGCATATATTTCTCTGAAATTTTATCAGTACTCATTGTAGCTGATGTATCTATGCTGCTAGACTTTTTGAAATCTTTATTAGAATTAGCATGCATATGCATTGTTCTGCTCGATTTAAATCTCATTTGTGCCTGGTATATAGTAGATGAGCCATCCTGTAAATAGTAAGCACAGATCGTCAGTAAGCATAGTAGCTGGCAAGATATTGAAACATTCTCTCATAGGGTTAGACTAGAAGATTTCTATGTTCCAATTCCCTGAGACTTGGAGTTAGATAATAGCAAATTGAGTCAGGAAAGATGGTTTTTAACTGCATTGATGATAGCATACACATTTATGTCAAAAAGTCTAATGATGATGTATATGTTCAGATTCTTATGGTTCATATCAAAAGTTCTTCGTTTTCCCAAATATATCCATGCAAATGGATATCTCAATTACCAACTTAATATAAACTACAATCAATTAAAATGATTATTGTAACTAAAACTTGAAGACTACATCTTTATTGACTATCAAAAGAACTATAAAATATAATATAAAACCATTTGCATATCCTCCCCTTATATATTATATAGATCTCATACAAAACTAAATCCCACTTAAATTAGCATTAAGACTCTTCACGACCTTTATTGTGACTCTATTACTGGATAAATTCCACTAATTAACTAATTACCTAGTAAATCGAAAATCTCCCCTCAAAATTCACAATGGTAAGACATCGAGAGTTTGTGTGAAAAAAATTTAAAATGAATGCTAAAATTGTTGTAGTGCTGAAAACAAATACTAAATTGCTGAAGCTGATTTGAAACTGTTGAGTTGTTAATGTCGAACTACTAGTTAATGATGCAGATGTGAAATGTTGATTATGATATTGATGTTACGAAATTGATATGCTCTGATACCAATTGTTGTAACAAATTGACGTTCTAATACAAATTGTTACTCCCAGGATCGATATTTGTGGAACTTGTTAATGTGATGATACTTGTAAAAGGAAAACTGTTGTAAAGCAAACTAGTAATACTTAAACAAAATAATAATAAAAATAATATGAGGATTTAACATGATTCGGCCCAAACTTTGTTTACATCTACGGGGAGAGAGCTTGAGAGAGTTTTATTAATAAACTTGATACAAAGAGATTTAGATTTTCTCTTAATGCAACAAGAGCATTCACCTTCTCCTTAAATTTAGACTTAATTATAAGAGTATACATTCTCTCTATGCAATCTTCACCTTGCTCCTCTCTTTCTTAGTTTCTTCTGATCTCTTTTACTTGAGATTAATTTACAATGTTGGATTACAACCTTTATTTATAGGATTTTATAATACAACTCCTATTTGAACTATGAGATGATCTTGATCATTGGATACTTGAAGAATCTTGATCAATTCTATTAGGAGTTAATCTCCTTGATGTAGAAGAATTTTAAACCCTTTAATTTTTAAAAACAAACTTTCATTGAATAGAAACTGAATTCTATTCGTATTCCATCAGAAAAAGAAACCAGATCCTCAAAAACTGATCGTGCTTTAGGAAACACCTCGAATTAGAACTTATCTTGATGATTAGTTGACAAATCCTTACCATTAGTCGACTTATAAACTATGTAGTCGACTACTGTATAATATTTCCTCTCTGCTTCTCTTTCTGTATCTGTTCTAGTCGACTGGTCTTGTGCATTAGTTGACTTATAAACTTTATAAGTCAACTAATTCATACCTGATTGGTTTGCTTCTTCTACTTCAAGTCATCATCTTCTCCAACTCGATCAAATCTTCTTACATCATCTTCTCTTGAAAATAAGACAAATTTCTAACAATCTCCATCTTGGCTTGATTTTTAAGCCTTTAGTAAAACACTTTGAGATTTTAGATTACTACCATGATTTTTTCCTTAGTTGTAATCGTATCGTGAAGATTTTAACTCTTGCTCTCTCTCCCCGAGGTCTTTGACTGATTCACCGCCAGGACTTGGGTCATCTTGAGCCTTATCCAAATGCACTCTTTCTCTTTCCTATAATACTTTGATCCGGTTCACGTCCCGTTGCAGTCTTCCTTGAAGCTCCATTTGTGATGAGCTTCCTTTCAAGCTTATCTTTGAAACTCCACCTCAAACTGAGTTTTCTTCTTTCAGCTTGTATAACCCTCTACACTTCTCTTCTTTCAGGATTACCGCATCGCTTTGTCTAGCTGTGATGACGCCTTGTTGCACTTGAATCCGACATTTTTTTTCGTCGAGCATCCCTATGGATATTACATTGTATCGTGCCTCCATGACATATCAGATCGCCTTCAGAGTACGGACCATCCCATCTCTTTTTGTACCTTGATTGTCCCAATGCCGATGACCTTGCAAGTCGAGCCATCTACCATCTTGATAGTCCCTCCTCCTATGCAATCAAGAAGTTGAACAACTCTTTTTGAGAAAATACATGAACCGTACTACCCGAATCAAATATCCAGCTTTTACCTTGAGAAGTGTTGTCTTCAACATAAGAAGTTATTAATACTTCGGTGTACTTTACACCGCTTGCTATGTCTGCTTCTACAGCTTGCCCCTTCTTCTTCAACCATTCTTGTTGATGCTTGCTGTCATTCCTCCAATGATTTTTCCTGTGATAAAAGTGACACGCCTTTGATGAACTCGGACCTTTTTTTTTTCTTTTTCTCTTCTTTTCCTTCCCATGACCACCAAACTTGATCCTGTCTACTCTTCTTGATTTGTCATTTTTCTAACCTCATCAGATAAGAGAGTTGACGTGACCTCCTCAAATATGAGAGTTTCCTTACGTAGAGAATAGTGGCGACGATATGATCATATGACTGTAGAAGAAAACTCAGAAGTATCAGTGCCTTGTCCTCCTCGTCGATCTTGATATCAACAATTAAAAGTTTAGTGATGACCTTATTGAAGAAGTTTAAATGCTCCAACACTGTTGTCTCTTTGTTCATGCGTAGCACATGTAGGTTCCTTGAGATACAGCTTGTTGGAGAGGCTTGTCGTCATATACAATATTTCTAACCTTGATTACAATCCTATAGCCGTTTCTTCATCCTTCATGTTGTACATCATCTCGTCTACGGGACTTAGTTGGATCATACTTGTCGCCTTTAGATCATCTCCTTTCATATGACGTACTTGTAAGTTTTGCTGACTTACCTTGTAAGGTCTTGTAAAAACTCTGTTGCATCAGTAACGCTTTCATCCTCTTTTACAATAAACTGAAGTTTCCTTTACCGTTGAATTTCTCGACCTCAAACTCTATCGTAAAACTTTCTATCTTCGACATATTACCCTTCGTCAACCTTTAACTCTGTTACCAATGTTGCGAATTGATATGTTCTGATACCAATTATTGTAACAAATCGGCGTTCTAATACTAATTGTTACTCCCAAGATTGACGTTTGCGAAACTTGGTAATATGATTATACTTGCAAAATAAAAACTATTGTAAAGCAAACTAGCATTACTTAGACAAAAGAGAAATAAAAATAACATGAGGATTTAACATGATTCGACTCAAACTTGGCCTACGTCTACGGTGAAAGAACTTGAGAGAGCTTTATTAATAAACTTGATACAAAGAGATCTAAATTTCCTCTTGATGCAATAAGAGTATTCACTTTCCCCTTAAATCTAGCATAGATTATAAGAGTATATATTCTCTCTATGAAACCTTTACCTTGCTCCTCTCTTTCTTGCTTCTTTTGATTTTTTTGTTTGAGATTAATTTACAATGTTGGGTTACAATTTTATATAAGATTTTACAATACAACTCATATTTGGACTGTGAGATAATTTTGACAATTGGATGCTTGAAGAATCTTGATAAATCTTATTAGAAATTGATCTTCTTAATCTAAAAGAATTTTAGACCTTCTAATCTTCAAAAACAAACTTTCATTGAATAGAAACTGAATTCTATTCGTACTCCACCAGAAAAGAAAACCAGATCCTGAAAAGAAAACTAATTATGCTTCAGGAAATGCCTCGATTAGTCTACTAATTCCTGCCACTAGTCGACTTATAAATTATATACTCGACACTGTATAATGCTTCCTCTTTATTTATGCTTTTGTATCTGCTCTAGGAGACTGGTTTTATACATCAGTCGACTTATAAACTTTATAAGTCGACTAATCTGCACCTGCTTGGTTTGCTTCTTCTGCTTCAATCCATTATCTTCTCCAACTCGATTGAATCTTCTTGGTCTATCATTTCTTCTTGCAAATAAGACAAATTCCTAAAAGTTGATGCCGAAATGATGATATGCAAATCAAACCAAACTAGGAAGAAGTTGTAAAATAAACCAAATTAAATTTGGACTAAACTTAAAACTGATCAAAACGAACTTAAATGATAATTTCTTTTGTTCTTTCTGGGGGTCTCAAATTATAATATTGCCCGTCCTCCCTTAAGATGTAACAAAGTTAAATATATCACAACATGTATTCTCCTCAGAACTACAAATTTAAACACCAAATACTTTTGATCATGGTTTCAAATACCAGCTTATTCTGATATATCGGTAATATTGTATCGGGTTTGGAGGTGCTCCATTTGATATTAGTCCTATAATATAGGCCAATATTGAAGTGCATATTGCCAATATGACCGATATCGCTGATATTGATGGTTGATATTGACAATATTAATAATAAAATCCATTGTTTAATACACAAAATGATATCAAATTTTAAACCATGCTTCTAATCTCACCACAAAGATCCAATTATAGATATCTACTTCAGATTCTTCCCTAGGATTGTTAAAAGGAACATAATCATAGCTATCAACTAAACTCCACAAAAGAAAAGATTTCAAAGCATCAATTTTCCCTCCTATTTTCCTTTTTTTCCTCTGTTTTTATTGTTTATTGTTTTTTCTTTCTATTTTTCTGTTTCTGTTTTTCTTTTTTGGAAAGAAAATAAAGAGAAGAACAAAAAAAAAGATTACGAAGAAGAACCAGAGTAGTAGAAGAAGAAATGGAAGAAACATAGAAGATGATAGTGTGATGTCTAGTAGGTAGAACTGTAGCATATTATAGCGACAATACTGTAACAATATTTGAAAAAGTCGAAGAAGAAGAAGAAGATGAAGAAGAAAAGATTAGGGGAAAGAAAGTATTAGAAAGAAAAATAGAGTTTAGGAAAGAGGATTAGGAGAAAGAGAGAAAGAAAAAAGAGATTAACTATAATAAAAAAGGATCAAGATTTTGATACCATTCTAAAGTGATGGGGACATCTAGTAGTATTTGTTTGATTTAGTTGTTGGCTTATCTTATCTTATTGTAGTTTGATTTAGTTGTTGGCTTATCTTATCTTATTGTAGTTTGTTTTAGTTGGTTATTATTGTTGGTTGGTTTTATCCCATATCGGTTGTGATGGGATCTTTCCGTTGATGTAGGCCTATTTAAGGCCAAGACTAGTATTGTTATTTTCAGTCAATGATTGATAATGAAAATTACTGTTTGAGCATTTTGAGTAGCCAGTGTGCTTCGGGTGAGAACCTTAGGGAGAGATTCCCAAACCCTATCTTGGGAGAGAAACCCTAAGTTGAGATTTCCTAGAGTTCGTCCCATCATTTTGGTATCAGAGCTAAATCCTGATCTTTTTCACTTCTTTTACAAAACCCTAGCTTCCACAAAAAAAAACCTTTTTTTCCTCCACCAAAACTTCCACAAATTCTCAAAACCCTAGATCTGAAAAAAAAGAGAACTTTTTTGAGATTACTGTTCCGTGAACAGTAATCATCCATTACTGTTCACTTGAACAGTAACCCGATACTGTTCACGTGAACAGTAATCCTGAACAGTACCGATACTGTTCATGTGAACAGTAAATCCTGATTACTGTTCACATGAACAGTAACCCGCAGTTCCTGTAAATCTCAAAAAAAGAAAAAACCCAAAGCTCGCCCGTTCGGAATCCGTTTGGAGATCTGTGTGAAGCATTGGGTTCGTGACAGAGCCCCGGAGTTACTAGATAGATTTTTGCAGCATTCAAGCAGCAGAGACGACCTCCACAATCCCTATTTGGTGCTGCTATAAGTCCGATTTGGGTCCAGTTCGAGCCTTTGAGATTCTTTGGTAATTTTTGAGCTTATGCATTGAAATTTTCCTTATGGGATTTTATTTTTGTGGTCAATATATTCATACTAATGGTGATCCAAAGGAAGTTGAATGGAAAATGTATGCGGCTGTCCCGACTTTTCGTGGTTTTTATGACCGTTACGGTTATGAAGACTGGGAGAGCAATCTTGAAACTTTCTTCAGTTATTTTTCTCTAACATCTGAGCAAAAGTGTCTCTATGCCCGAATGAAGTTGGTGGGAGAGCCATATTATTGGGTAGAGAACAATCATAAGTTATGTCGATATTGGTTTCTCTTGCAAGACTTTCTTCGCGCTCGTTATGCTCCACCCATTTATTCATTTGAGTCAGATTATAAAGAGCCTAATATTGAGCAAGAGACTGAAAGCCGATCAATCACAGATCTCTACACTAAGTTTCGAGTGGCCCTACAAAAACGTGTAGCAAGCCAGGCTGCAAAGAGGGACACAGATCCAGAGCCTTCAGCCCTTGTCGAGCCTGATGTTCTCGAGGAGTCAGGGTCAGAAGTTGTTACTGAGTTGGAGCACGAGCTAGAACAAGATAATGCAGTTAAGCTAGAGTCAGAGCCAGTAGTTGTTGATGAGCCTGAGCCAGAGCCAAAGATAGAAGAGCCTCTTGTAAAGAACTCAGTAGATCTAACAGCGGAACTTGCCATGGAGCTAATGACATCCACACCAGCTATGAGGGTTCCAGTGTCCCAAAGATCGCCGGACTTGTATGATCCTTTGCAGATCTTCCTACAGGAGACAGTTACAGGAGGTCAGACTATTCATGGTGCGAAGTATAGTTGATTCAGTTCTCATTCTGGAGGATGTGCCTCTTTCTGTTACCTGCGCATTACTTGAGTTGTCATCCTTTATAGCAAATCAGTCACAGAAGCCAGTCCCACCTACACCGCCTTGGTTCAGCCTTGATGCACATCTGTTGGGTCCACGGCCACCACCATGGCCCGATTGAGAGTTGAGATCTGCACTCGACAGGGTCGAGTTTTTCCCAACCCGAGGGAATGATGGGGACATCTAGTAGTATTTGTTTGATTTAGTTGTTGGCTTATCTTATCTTATTGTAGTTTGATTTAGTTGTTGGCTTATCTTATCTTATTGTAGTTTGTTTTAGTTAGTTATTATTGTTGGTTAGTTTTATCCCATATCGGTTGTGATGGGATCTTTCCGTTGATGTAGGCTTATTTAAGGCCAAGACTAGTATTGTTATTTTCAGTCAATGATTAATAATGAAAATTGCTGTTTGAGCATTTTGAGTAGCCAGTGTGCTTCGGGTGAGAAACCCTAGCGAGAGATTCCCAAACCCTATCTTGGGAGAGAAACCCTAGGTTGAGATTTCTTAGAGTTCGTCTCCCATCATAAAGTATACAGACTGCATCTTTGTTATCAAAAGAATTACAAAATATAATTAATAAAAATTATGAGCAAGTTTCTCCTTTATATAGCCCCATACAAAACTAATCCCTATTCAAAGTATGACTCTTAATGCTACAAGACTTTTCAAAACTCCTAACATTATAAAAACTTTGCAAGTAAATAAACTCTACTAATTAACTAATTGCCTATTATATCTAACATTATGGACATATTTTTTTGCCAATTATAATCGATATATATGACTATAATTAAAATTTTGACTTGCAATGATTTGATGACATATGGCTTGGTGGCAAAAGTTCTAATAGAAGATGCTAAATTTATAGATTCTTTTGGTTCAATATTGAAAGTCAAAAAGTTTTTCCCAAATATACCCATGCTCAAGAATATTTTAAGTACTATGCCTTTAAATTTTTTAATCCTTTCATATGATTATGCAACTAAATGTATCGCCATAGTTTAGTGCCAATCTCAATTTTTTGGTTTGATGCATAAGGTTTATTGTGGTGGGTCAAGACCGAGCTGCTTTCCTTGTGTACTCTCCTTGTACACCTCTCTGCAGAGCTCCCCTCACTTCTTTGTAAATTTTTCTTTTTTTAGCAAAATGACCAGTTGGGCCAGAAACCCCGGTTCCCCTGCGTTACATTAAAAAAAATTAACGAAACAAGCACAATACAAAATACGTCGAATGTTCTTTAGACTCGTAGTTCTTGGAGACTTCCCTCATCAAAAGTATAACTCTTAAAGACTCTCCTCCCTCAGAGAGTACAAAAGACCAACATGGCTAGTTAAAGAATGTCGGTAAGCTGAAGGGATCAGTGTGTTCCTGAATGAGTCATCCATAGCGGTGATTATTGGTCCAAGAGTTCAATCACTCGTATTGTAATGATTCACAACTCATATAAATGTTTATAAAATTTACAAGTTATTCAAGAAAAGCTCAACTTTAACAAATATGTATTAGAATTTTTCAAGTTAATGATTGAAGTTATAGAAGTCAAATTCAAGACTAATTCAATAAGAAAACTTTGTTATGGTTGAAAAGAATGTGTTTGTATGTTAGAAGTTTTGTTCAAACTTTAGATTATATAATTGGTAGCTCAAGCTTGAATACAAACACGGTTTATTTTTGGTTTGATGGATATATATATATATATAAGAGAGAGGGAGAAAGTAAGATGTACCTCAGTTGTCAGCTGAGAGGCTCTCTCAGTTGGCGACGATGTGGCTGAATCTCAGTCACAGATCCTGATCGCAGTGCTACTATGATGCAGTGTTTTTGTGAGAACTGCTATGATGATCGCAGTATTTTTTGTGAGGACTGCTACCATGATCAAATTATTTAGTGCTAATTAGATTGAAAATATCTGAAATTTTTAGGACTGCGATCATGATCGCAGTGCCACCTGAGAGAGTCTCTTAGCTGGTAGCTTGTATATATATCTCATATATATAATCTCAAAATAAAATTTATTATTTGAAATATGACTTGAAGTTAATCCATACATAATAGTGCTTAAAAGAGTTTAAAACAACTTAATTTTGTGCGATTTATAAGTCAAAATTGATTTAAATAAAGTTTTAAAAGAATAAAAAATCGAGTTGTTTTTTGACAGCTCTATACATAGCTTTCAAAAATAGATACTAGCTTGCACAAGTCTGAGTTTGAGCTGAATCACTTTCGATAGCTCTGTGCACATTTTCGATAGTGTTTCATAGAGAGTTCAGTTCATATTACAGAACTGATTCATTTACAACAGTGTTTCTAATTGTTTTTCTCAAACTTTCGAAAATAATTTTTGACAACTCAAGATTTATTTTTGACAGCATTTTTCAGAGAGTTCTGTAAATTATAGAACTCATTCATTTTCTACAGTGTTTCTGTGAAAAATTTGGTAATGTCAAAAGTGCTTTCGAAGTCAATACATAGTTTTCAAAAATGATCTTCTGAGTTTGAAAAATATAACCATTTGTTACTGTTACCTGTCGAAAGTCCTACACTTATTTTCGACATTTAGTTGACTTTTTCTGCTGAATTTAGCAAACGATTTCAACTCGATTTGGAAATAAATTCAAGATTTTTAAGAGTTATATGAAGTTTTACAACAGTTTCTGAGCTATTCCTCTCCCAATTTCCGAGAGAAATATTTCTAAATATTTAAGGCTTTTCTTTTCAATTTTCTCTAGTTTTTCCCAATACAAGCTTGTGCTTCCAACTTTTTTTTATTAGCTATAGGCTATTGTTTTGTGAAAGTTTCTGGTGATCTAGTGATCGCAAATTCTATTATATTGTGTTATAGTGAACCTCAAGTGAGTGAGATTGTTGTAGGAGTTGCAACTTTGAGTTAATCTTGCGGGATCATTGGTGTAAGCGTGATTTTAATTTCGCAAACTGGTCGTAGTGTTTTCTCCATAGGAGTTGGAGAGGGGGACATAGATTAAGTAGATCGAATCTCAAGAACGTTTTCTCATGTTTGAGGAGTTTTTTGTTCTAATTTTCTCTATTTTCATATTATTTATAATTGTGTTTATTATTCTTGCATATTGTTTTAATTGGAGATATTGTGCAACTGTTTTAAATTTTTGCATAATTTGATTAGCATAACCTATTCACTTCCCGTTCTAGGTGATTTTCAGTAATCAAGTCCTCGTTGTTGGCGTGGTTGTCAAAAGTGGAGGCATTCGGGTCCACCACTTGTATGTCTTCCTAGTGTCCATGATGATGGCCCTTATCCTCTTCCTGGCATTCGTAGTGAGGAGGCCTTGTTGTGATTTCAGGGGTGGACGTCCTCATGAATGGATTGATTGGGGCAGTGCAGCAAATATGAATCACACGATCTACTAAATAATTTGAAAAAGAGAAAAAAAAGATATTTCAAAGTAGATAGAAAGCCAACACACACTATAACTTAGTTTCACCGATCAAACAGATCGTGTGTACGTCTGAGAAGGGGGAGAAACTTTATTAAATTTTAAAAGTATAATAAGAATTACTTACACCTCACGTTGAGAAGTTACAAGTCCTTGATGGCCGTCAAGAACAACGAACCCTTTTGTCTAAGTTTCTCTCACGAATTTCTCACCTAGATGAATTACACCCTTAGGAATTTTAAATTCATAGGATTCTCTAGGAATACATTGAAGGCCACCCTTAAGGGGTTATTTATAGATCATAGAACTTTTCTAGTCCTAAACAAACTCCTTCAATTAAAATAAATGAAATTTAAATCTAACTCGGACTCAAAACACCTTCAATCAGAATAAAGGATACTTGAATCCAACTTAGACTCAAAACAGATTCAGAATAGGAAACTGTCAAATCTGATATTAATCAACCTTCATGGCATATTCTCGTCATAGTCTTAACAAATCTCCCTGTTGACTTGAATATGTCCAAATTTGAGAATAACCAACATGTTTCATGTGCTCGCATCCACGCATAATTGAATAAACTTGAGTTCATCTCCATCTCACTCTCTCTTCTCCATAACCTCCTCATGAGATTCACATATTTATTAGATCGAATAAGCTCAAGCCCAACCTGAATTTTATTACCAAATGATTTCCTTGATCTACACACAAGATCTATGAGAATTTGCTCCACCATAGAAGTAACGATCTGGACTATCGTGTTGCGCTCCTAATCCCAATCTCTTTTTGGGATACAATTGAACATTCGAGCCTGAATTCATCGTAGTCTCCGATTGTTTCATAGTCATCGCTTTTGAAGTCGAGAATAATTGCAATCCACCAACTATAACCTCCGAATTCCGCAACATATATACATTATCGACACATTCGGCTTGAAACATGACATGAGCCTCTTTTAAAACTTCCATAAAGGGTCGCTTTTCGAACTAAAACAGAATTCTTCTTTATGAAGAGTCCAAAAGAGATGAGGTTGCACCTTGATTCGGGAACATGATGAATGCCTTGAAGAGTAGTGATGCATCCATCATAAGATCGAAACTGGATTGTTCCTTCGCTAATCACCTTACTTTTAGCAAAATTTCTCATGAAGACTTCTCATCCTTAAACCAAAGTGTATGAAGAGAACATCTTCCTATTGGAACTGATATGCTGTGAACATGTAGAATTTATGACCTGCCTATCTTTATTACCAACTGATCTGTCTGTAAAAGATAAAACATCACACTGTTCTTCATCTCCTTCAACCAGTTCAGCGATATTAACATCTGGTTGTTTCTTCTTTCAAAGCCAACACTCAGATGTAATGTGCCCCTTGTGTAATAGTTGTATGCCAAATTCTTGTATTTTGAGTTACTCGTGTAACTTTCATTATTACTCTTCTTCCTTGAATAATGAACTTGCCTGGAATCATCATGATGAGACTCACCCATCAACTTGGTGTCAGTTTTGTCCTTGTTGAGCAGAGCTCCTTGACCTTAATTGTTGACTTGCCTCCATAGATGATACCTTCCCTAAAACTCTTATATGAAGAAGGTAAAGAATACAATAATAGAAGTGCTTGAGAATCATATTTTATCTTAACCTCTCTCTTATCTAAATAATTAATAATAGAGAAAAATTTTGCAATGTGAGACTTGATAGGTGTACCTTCGTGCATGCGGAGAAGAAAGAGACACTGCTTCAGAATCAATCGAAACACCAACGACTTCTTCAGATAGTGGTCCTGAAGTCGCTCCCCACAACGAGGACGTTGTTTTCTCCGTAAAAAACTCATCCAACACTTCGTCTGCCAAGCAAATATTGAATAGCTTTCAAGGCTTTCTCATCCAACTCCTGTCAAGTTTTTTCCTTCATGTCTTGAGGCTTTACTTCCTCTTGAGTAGTGCTTTCTTCGACCCGCTCTGGGTAAGAATGACGTTCATTCTAATCTGTCACCTGCTGAAATTGATGACACCATCGAACTTATGAATATCGAACTTGATCGCAGAAATCTTCACGTTGACCTTGCTCTGATACCAATTATTGGAAAACAATCTGTATGCTCTGATATCAATTGTTGTGATTTCAGGGGTGGACGAGCCCATGAACAGATCGACTGGGGCGGCACAGCGGATATGAACCACATGATCTACTAAGATAATTTGAAGAAGAGAAGAAGAATATATTCTAAAGTAGATAGAAAACCAACACACAATATAACGTGATTCCACCGTTCAAACAAATCGTGTGTACGTCTACGGGAGAAGGGGAGAAACTTTATTAAACCTTGGGAGAGTACAATAAGAATTACTTAAACCTCACGCTGAGAAGTTACAAGTCCTTGATAGCTACCAAGAACAGCAAACCCTTGTGGCTAAGTTTCTCTCACGAATTTCTCACCTAGGTAAATTACACCCTTAGGAATTATAAATTCATATGATTCTCCTGAAATACATTGAAGGCCACCCTTAAGGGGTTATTTATAAACTATAGAACTCCTAATCTTAAACAAACTCCTTTATTCAAAATAAAGAAAACTTGAATCCAACTCGGACTCAAAACACTTCAATCAAAATAAAGAAAACTTGAATCCAACTCGAACTCAAAATAGATCCATAATAGGAAACTGTCAAATCTGATATTAATCAACCTTTACGATGTATTCACGTCATAATCCTAACAATTTCGTAAGGACTCGGGGCACCATCCTAAAAGACTAGCCTTCTAGGTGGAGCAGCCCAAATTCTTATATACTCAAGACCATCCCCTTGTCTAGCCAATGCGGGACTATTTGTTTGCACAAATCTTAACAATCCGTCCTCAAACAAAGAGTCTAAACTTGCGTCTTAATTGCTGCGATGCATTGTGCTTTTTCACTTGCAACTGCGCATGTGTCTGCACCTGCACCCTTTTTTTGCTGCACTGTACTACACTGTGTCTTTCACTGCACCTGTGTCTGTACCTGCGCTTTTTCGATGCGTTGCACTGTGCCTTTCACTGCACCTGTGTCTGCTCCTGCGCCCGAGCCTACGCCATCCACTCTTGGGGGATCTTTCACATGACTGAGTTTGGGGCATTGCTCTGATACCATTTGTAAGGATTTGGGACACCATCCCAAAAGACTAGTTTTCTAGGTGGAGTAGTCTAAATCTTTATATACCCAAGATCATCCCCTTGTCTAGTCAATACGAGACAATTTGTATGCACAAATCTTAACAGGCCTGCCCACAAAGCAATGTCAGCCAAAGTATGGTGTATAAACTATGAGCAAAAGCAATGCACGTCGCAGAGTATATGCTGGTTCCTTCAAGTCAACCTGAAACTTTCCAAGCAGGTTTTGCCAACATACTTCATACTCTTGTTTCGTTCAGGAGGCAAAAGTAGAGACCGTCAAGAAGAAATTTTGTGCAGCCATTTGTTTGGGGATGAATTGCCCTACAAAAGAGCCCAATGGGGTTTTCTCATTTTCTTTTTCCGGTTCCAACAAGCACCAGAAGTGAAAGATGAGTTTTTTCACATCCGTTTTTCCTCACTTCCACCCCAAACCAAACATGCCATGTGATGCTACCGAAGTATCACTATTTGGGGTGAGCAGGAAGTATGATGGAAATAGATTTTGTAAGACGGTGGGTCCACACCATCTGTCATTTCAGAAATTAATGCTGGATCCCTCCCCCAAGGTGACCGTTAATCCAACGAGAAACAAATTTCTCATTTCCTGAACCCCTTTCCAGAAGCCAGACATGTTGGTGAAGTATCTAGGCATGGCATTCTGAACCTCCGTGCATGGTCCATATTTACATTCGTAAATAGAGGAGACCATGGAGATGAACTTTCACCACCACCACTTGGAGAGAAGCACCTTGTTCATCTCGCGGAGATTAAGTACACTTGAACCTCCAAAAAGAGTGTTTGTCCCAGAGAGGCCAGGTATCAATGTAATCTTCACAATTTCCTGCCAGGATGCCCACTATGTCGGTCTGGCCCGTGGGGAGCTCCTAACTCTATTCCACAACCTGCTTAACACTATCCTCTTGTAGCCACATCTTTTTGAAGTGAAACCTCTTCTTAGCGCGTCTTCTCCTATCCTCAAAGTCCACATATAGCGGAACGTTGTCTTATGTTGGTCTTGCCAATGACCTAACAGAGGCTAGGGGGAATTTGGCTTCCCAGCACATGCTGATCAAGACCCTTTCAAGCCTAGCCTAACTCGGGTGATCCCTCAGATTGGATGAAGAACCTGTTTGTAATTTTTTACTTAATAAAATGGTACGAGGTTTCTTGGCTATATGCAGGTTACTGTAAAAAATGAGGTCCCAGTCTGAATTTCTAGTTTGTCATCTCTACTGACATTTATGGTAGCGTTTGTAAATTTCTTAAGAGAGGTCTTTGCATTCTTTAGTTAGTCATTTTCCACCAGGCGCATGATAACAAATGCTAATGTACTTTTTTTTTCCCGAATCAGTTGAAGTAGTGGACTTACTTCTATGGAGTTTACATTTGACTCCAGAGCTTCGCTATCTTCATCTTGGGCATTGTTGTTCAGTTGGCCTGCTGTCTCTCTTTCTTGTTCCATTGCCCACACATCACCATTTTCACCAGCTTCTCTGATTCGTTTGGAAAATGTTTATGAGATATAAGATCTGCATATAAATTTAGCATAGTGATAAACCTACAAAATATGTACTTCGGAGCAAGCAATCCTTACCTTCTCTGAGCATCGGTGCGCACTCTCTGTATGGTAACCTGTAAGTTTTACACTATCTCAATATTACAAAATTTTATTGATTGAGAAATGCATCAAAAAAAGTCACGGGTCACATGAAGTATCTGAACATTTGTTGGTGGGGAATAAATGTCTGCCTGAAAATGTGGTTAGTTTTATCTAATACTTATATAGGCAAATAAATATCTAGCATGAAACCCGTGATTTGTAGCGAATTCCATAATTATCATTTATATAGAAATGAGCTATATCAAGCAAAAAAAGTGAGAATTCTCACATGCAAGATTGGTCCAGATTCAGATGCCTTGAGTGGGAGAGAAACAGTGGAGGGTTTTGGAACCTCTGCGTACTCTGACAAATTGATTGTAACCTCCCCAATGACTGCAGCTTTTGCCGATCCCTGGTACAAAATTTGATCAATATTTATAATTTTAGGCGTATATGCATGAAGAAGAATCTGATAGAAATTTAAACAATGAATTTCTCATACAATTGCTGAAACGATAAAGTTGTAGCGCTTGTCATTAATCTTTCCAGTTTTAGGATCTTGGATGAGTTTCACTGTTTCATAGATAGGTTTCCTCCACTGGCAGTTTCCATCCATCACTGTAACCTTCTCCGATCTTGCAGTTGGTTTGCCAACATCCAGAGGAACAAGAGAGACCATGGCAGTCTCCCATCCTAACTTCGTCACCTGTTAATAACAAGCAATGAAATCAGAGCTAAACACATTGACAATGTCATCTGCATTCTGTTCCAATTGCCACTAGCTGAGAAGAGTAGAACTAGACTAATGTAAAAACTACATTGTGGATAACAATATCCTCAATATCTGTAATTTTACACAGAATACCTTGGTTGCATGAAACTCGAGCTTGAACACAAATTTGATCTTGTTCTTCTCGCTCCGCCATCTTGCTGCCTTGAACATTGTTGATCAGTCCTTCAATTCACTATTGTTCTCTTGACTCTGGCTTTTCTGTCAGCCTGCAACTCAACAATGCTGGAAAATTGCCATAACTCATCTATAGAAAACCCAGCATTCTGTCATTTAGAAACCAAGAAGGCGCATCAGAGCCTCAGAGGTCAGGGATGACCTCTACACCATCCTTAATTTTGTCCTCACTGCATTTGGAGTTGAGAAATGAGTGTCTGTTAAAATATGAGTTAGGGAGAGAGAGAGAGAGAGAGAGAGAGAGAGAGAGAGAGAGAGAGAGAGAGAGAATTTGGATTGCAGACAGAGGAAAAACCTTGTCATGAGAGTAGGAAAAGAACAAGAGAGCAGATTCAAGAATTCATTCTTCTGTCTTCACCATCTTTGGGAGTGGGGTTATGTAGCAATGTTGAGGAGTTTCCCCTGCATTAAGATCTCACAGAATTAGAGGAAAAAGGACTAGTAAAGTTTGGTAGTCTTAGAAAGCTGCTGGTGGGTTGCTTGACACTCACAACAGTACATCTTAATTTGGGATTTTGAGTGATGTAACCTTGCTTACTCCTTGGTTTTCGACAAATACTTAAAATTTGGGTTTTGTTCTACTTCTTACTCAAAACTAGAAGGTTTTGAGACACTTTCTGATTTCATAATTTTCATGCAGGGTGTGATCTAGGGATTTGGGACAAAATTATTAAGTGGGGACCTGAAGATGCTGCTGCTGAGATGTGATGGAAAGCTCCCAGTGGTGTCATTGATAAAGGGAAAAATTCATTGTGAGTATACTCTACATGCATTAATTAATTTTACAAAGACATTGATGAAACCAATAACTGAACTTTGTCTGTGCAGTGAGCATGCAGAAACTGCCTAAAGATAGTAAATGACATAAATATGGATCTCTCTCTCTCTCTCTCTCTCTCTCTCTCTCTCTCTCTCTCTCTCTCTCTCTCTCTCTCTCTCACATTTAAAGTAATCAAAGAGGTAGATTCAATTGAATTTAATTATCAGGTTCATGTCATTAAATGAGGTACTATTTCTCTGGCTTCTGTTTAATTTGTGGCACTTATTGTGCAGTTACCAGCTAAATAACAAGATCCATTAATCCACCTGTGGTCTATGAGCACACCTTGGCCTACTCATCCCATGCTCGCACAAGCGCATGTCTCCCAACTGCTCCTGCACTAGGACGCTCAGGCTCGTTCTGGCCCAGGTACTCTCATAGTACGCACTAGCATCACATATTAGGTATGAGTGGATAAATGGCAGCACAAGAGACCACATTGCTCTTCTGTACTGTGGAACCATTCTTTTTCTTTGACATTGATTTTGATCTCTCTATGCGTGTTTTCTGTTTTCCTTTCAGAAGAAAGAAATTCGTTTTTATTCTGTAAACTTGCACTCATGTTTATAGGCTGCATTATGGTTCTCCCCGCACACCACCCGTTTTGGTTTTAGTGCAGATCAATATAGACTATGATGGTGGATTGTGGTAGTCGGTAAAGCATATGTCTTCATTTTATGGATAGGTGGAACCCAATCCAAACAGTTTTAGACCTGAACCCGGTAATCATCCGGGATCCAAGGGACCCAAATTGGCTTAGGGGTGTAAGTGGGTGGGGTTTGGCTAAGTCTGGAGTTGACCCGAAGAATTGGCTTTGGGTCTATATTTCGACTCAAACCCAATTCATTCATTAAGTCAGTTGTGTCTTGGTTAAAATTTTCAAAGTCGGATTCTTGTTGGATCTTGCGGGTTGATTCAGGAAATTTGCTGACCCAACTCTATCTGTACGGGATTTTGGGTCCATATTTTCGGCCCATAACTTTAGATTTTGGATATGGGTCGCGTCGGAATCGGATCGAATCTTGGTTGCGATCGGCTAACCCGGACCCACTTTCACTCAAGCAATTTAGTTTGACACAGTGACCACAATCCAACCTGAATGCAAGTTGTGAAGAGGTAATGGGTCAGGTCTTTATCTTGGTATTCCAGTGTGGTATAAGGTTGTCGTAGTGACTAAATAAATTCACCAAACATCTGTGGAGTTCCCAACAACTATCGTTTTTAGATGGATAGATCTTTGTCTTTGAGTTAAGACAAGTGTTATCTGTTTGTCTTTGCTTCAACGCACATATTCCCCTCTCTGAAATCAGTTTCCTACTGCATTAGAAAATGATACGTGAACAGTAATCCTTCAGTTTTCTTTTCCCAAAAAAAGGTCCAGACTTCTGCAATAAGATTATCAAAAGTTATGTAAACATCACATAAAGCTGTAGTGACTCCCTTATTTTATTCCATCTGGATTCGTTAGTTTGACCAACATGGAGTATCCTTTGGGCCTTGCAACAGAATTTTCTTTAGATCGGCTCAAATCTTTTGTCTGAGAATCCAACAAACTCTTTCTGGTGTACCCGCAGGGCAATGATTCTTGAAGTTTTTATTTCATTCAGCGTCTGATTTATTCTTTCATTTATTGATAATTCACTCAGCATGCATAAATTGGTTCGTCCAATGATCAGCAGAATGGTTTAAGGCCAATAATTAGTCTTGAAATTATCTTCAGTATTATTGCATAAGATACTTAACATATTGTTCAATCCATAATATATTTCCTAAAAGGACGGATGTAAGCTGTACTCAATAGTCATATTATGTCCTGGGGGATCCAAACTGTTCTTTGCGATCTTCATTCTCTATGATTTTCATTCTCTGAAGAGTCAAGACTCTGTCATTTGAGGCCGAATATAATTCACCGAGAACAGGGTCACAAGTCTAGTTAGAAAATTTGAGTTAGAAAAACATTAATCACATTCTAAAAATTAGACACTTTCAATGTATAGCCCGCGCATAAGTGACTCTTAACTGAATGATCTTAAATTGCCTCAAACAGGTAGAATTGAAGTGGGCAAGATACACTAGGGCCTTTGTCAGAGTCCCATCCACTACACGGGCAGTTGAATGATATCATCAATTTTCTTTCCTTTTCGTTTTTTTTTTTGGGGGAAGGATAATGAATTTATACATCATGGAAGTTATAGCTGCTGAATGAGGAGAAAAGGAGAGAGGGACCATGTTAGGGAGCTGCTGCTGCTGCATCCCCTTTTACTTGCCTTTAAAGCAGCACATGCGCTGGTCGTGATCCCAACGCCTGGTGGATGGACAGAGTGCGGTGTGGTGTGCAAGAAAGAGAGTGATCCTGCTGCACTGACAAAGCCAAACAAAGAAGAGAGTGCATCATCAGGCCCATTCTCTGTTGCCAAGCAAAAAAGAAGCCAAATTTTGCTTGGATTAGTGTCTGTCAAATATGTTGTAGCTTCAATTTGAAACATTTTATGTTGTCAAAAAAAGGTCAAACTTTGGCCTTGCTCTTGCTTGATTCAGGGCCATAGTACTGTAGGCCCAGATAAATGCTTTTCTGACCACGTGTCTACTGAATCCTCAATTCCCATGCCTACGGGCAGACCTTGCGCCAACATTAACTTCACGTGCGAAACACGTGCTTTTTTTCTCAATAATTATTCTAACTTAGGAGATGCCTTGTTCACTCAATAAAGAGAAAGGAACATCAACTCTTGAATGCCCATATCTTTTTATGCGTCCCTTTGTTCTTTAGGGATCTAACACCTCTAACTTTAGCTTACCTTTCGACTAAGTCTCACCATTAGATATGCCAATTTTGTCTTGATAAGTTGTTAGCTGCTAACTAAAGCAAGCACGAACATGACTGGAACATTATTTGGTGGGAAAAAAGGACTTCTTTGTTCTTTTGTTTAAGGCAACTCTGTTGTTCATATGGAGATGTTTGTGCTAATTAAGGAGAGAATAGCTTTTGTTAGTGTATGATATACCTTAATCTAACCCATTTTCTCCAGCATCTATTGATCACATGAGGAGTGTGGTCAAAAAGTAACACTGAAGGAACATAACTCACAAAGAGATCTTACCTCTCGCTTTGGCATGTGCATCTAAATGATAGCTATATGTTCTTAGGCTGGCCACTTTGTGATTTCATCAGTTAGCGGATGACAGAGAACAAGTTAGGGAATGTTCATCTATATGATCTTGCAAAAGATCATCTATATGATCATGCATGTTATTGAGGTTTTTGATTGTCGGTGGACTCTGATCTTGCAAAAGACACAATTCTTGTGTATAGGTAGAATCTTGCAGTTTGCACATGTTTGGATGGTTCTTTTTCCTGAACAAATTCATTGCTCTTCTGTATACACCACTAGCATTTGTTTGCATCATGCTTTCCCCTTTGAGCTTTTTTAGGCTTTGCCAGCTTTTCGAGAAATCATTTGATTGCACCTTTTGTATTTAATTTAGCTTGTTTGAGTGACCTAATGCAGCTTCCTACCTCAAATCAAGTGATATTGATACTTACCCTTTGTGATGTATGATGAACTATTGTTTCCCACTGTTTTCTTCTGATGTACTAATGCGGTTGCATCGTATTATGAACTTACGTTTACTGTAAAGAGGCTTATTACTTTTGATTCACCTAGATGGTTCTATTGATTGTTCTAGCTGAAGGTCATTTCTCTGTTCTCTTTGTGTCATTTGGTGGGGATGAGTGTTCAAATTGTTGTGATAATTTGATATGAACATTTTTTTGTTGGTTTTTTTCTTCTTCTTTGAGTATAGATCCAACTTACAATAGCCAAAGTTGGGTGTTCAGTTGGGTGCAAGCGGCTCTCAATTTGTTGTTTCAACCCAGTTACAAAAGTTGTAGTTGGAACTGCGCTCATAGTGAGAGCTCCAAGGATACTAGTTCGAAACATACACAAGAGAGGACTCGTTAGCAGATAGTTGTCACTGTAAGCTAACAAAGACTTGTTTTTCAAAATCAGTAGTTGGGAACTTCATTCTGACAGAATAATGCAATGCAGCTCCAACTATCATACTGGACTTGCATATAGCCGGAAAAGCATTTTACTTCCAATTCACCACACCCAATCAAACACTCACAACATGCAGATCTGAAATAGCGTGTATTAACTCATTATGTTTTAGTAAGGTGTAAATATGTCCAAGAAATTCTAAAACTCCATTGAACTTGAACTAACATTCTGCGTTACCTTCTTCATGCCTGGTCTTCTTAAGCTTAACTACCAACTGACATCCAAGTCCGATCAAATCTTACAACTCAGTTTGGGATCTATAGGTGGCCCATAGGTGACAGCTTCATGTACAGGCTAGGCCCAAATCCATACATAGGGGTTGATAAGGTTGGATTCATCTTAATGACAGGCTATGCTGGGTGTAAAGCCTATTGGTTTAGCCTGGGATTATAGAAATTCTGAATATCAGAGATCTAATATATAGGTAAGCTTGTGCGAATATATATGACTACTATGATTCTATTGGTATTGTGGTGGAGATTTTCTATCACGAGCGATCGGATGGTCGATCATCACCACAAGCGAGAGAAGAACTGAATGGGGACTAAGAGTGCGAGAGAAAATAAAGCACAACACAAAATGGATATATGATCTTTTACGTGGAAATCCAAATCGGAAAAAAATCACCGGTAGGAGAGAAGAATCCATTATAATCTGCAGGTTACAAGAATTATATGGCTCCAATGCCCGAGTTTCAGTACTGGGCTTTTTTGGGATAGGAAAAGAGACACCTTCTCTCTAGAGGAGAAGGTCCATTTATCTTTGATTTGATCTGTGTGCATGGGGCGGATGGAATGGGCATGATCCCGGTAACCTCGTGATTTGCACGTGCAATTTTGTTGTAATGACCGTGATTGTTGGCGTTTCATTGTTAGGATTGTATGAAAAAAATCTCGCCTCAGTTCTTAACTGCTCCAGGCTGGAGAGCATTTCACGTTATGAACGTGGAGGGAGACCAGACTACGTAACTGAAGGCGAAGATCAGGGATGATCTGTTGTTGTAGTGTAACTAAAAACAGAGATCATGAATGATTTGTTGCTGAGGTTATCTTGTGTGGAGCTGAAGTCTTAAAAAATGGGTGGACTCCGAAACAGCTGGAAGCATCGGAGCTAACTGGGTGGAAGTGTTCTCGAGGCAAGAGTAGCTTCTGAAATAGCTTCAAAGTGACAGAGGCCTCTGATTGATAGGACACGTGTCATGACCTGTGAGAGTCAGACTTTGATCACTATAAGTACATTACATCAACTGAAGAGGGAAACATGGCTTCTATAACTTGAAAGAGAAAGTATTATACCCACATATAGTAAAAATATAACCTGTTAATGAATATATTCGATTTGAAAATTACTATGATCGTCATTTATCGAGTTTAATTAAACAGCTCGCAAAAAATATAGTAAGCCTCACACGTAGGCGTCGAGGTCACAGAAGTTGGGTAGTTGCAAGTAATCTTCTTAACCTTCAATGGAATATGTCCACCCAATCACTGTTTGTTTATGTTGGAAAGAGAGAGGATATTGTCGAGGAAGTCGACAAGGATCGTCGAGGGATCGTCGAGGAAGTCGTCGATGAAAGACGAAGGAAGTAGCAGCAGCAAAACAGGTTAACAGCAGCAGCAGCAGGTGTTCGGTCGACCGGCCCGGTCGACCGCCCGCAGTAGCAGGTGATCGGTCGACCGGCCTGGTCGACCGACGTGCACAACATGCACAAGGAAGGATCTCAGTCGACCGCAATGTCGACCGACTGAAGTGACCCAACTCTCGGTTGGGAATGGTTGACCGGTCCGGTCGACCGGTGGATAGGGTCGGTCGACCGCCCAGTCGACCGACAAGCGGGTTGCGGGCTGCAATTGCTGATTTGAAAATCTGTTATATTTATACGGGATTTCTAGGGTTTTGTTGAAACAACGAAAGTAGCAGCTCTCTTGATATTTAGAGGTGTTGCATCCATTGTAATCGATCTTCCAAAGAAATTAAATCTCTCTTTCATTGCCCCGAGGACGTAGGCATTGAGGCCGAACCTCGTTAGATCGTTGTTTGCGTGTTTTTCTCTGGTTTGGGATATTTTGTGATGTTTTGGGAATTGTTCTTCGTGCTTGGGAGATTCAGGGATTCCTTTTCAGGTTGCTGTCAGAGCACAACAAATGGTATCAGAGCTACCCAGGTTTCGCTTGGGATTTTTCTGGAGATTCGGAGGGCTTCGGGATCTAATTCGGTGAAGATCGTGTGTCGATCTCAGATCAGAGGTAGTCGTGTTCGTGGGATTGTGTGTCGATCTCAGAAGGACGCAAGTAGTGCTCAAGGAATCTTTGGTGGAGTAGATCCGGTGAGAAACTCAATCTAGGATTTCGGGAAGAAAGGTAAAAATCTGATTTTTATCGAAGTTGTGATCTATTTCCATTTGATTTTTTCCGCATAGATAGAGGATCAAGTAATCTAGATGGCAAAAGAAAGTACTTTGGTTAAGATCATGAATTCTCATTTAAGGATTGATGTGGTGAAGTTTAATGGCACAAATAATTTCGAGATATGGAGATGTGAGGTTATAAATGCCCTAAATGCATCGAACCTTGAGGATACTCTACTTCTGGAGAAGAGGCGAAGTAAAACCACTGATGAAGAGTGGGAGAAGATGAACAGGTCTGCGTGTGGATTGATTAGGTTGTGTCTAACACAAAACATCAAATATCTTGTGCTACACGTGACATCTGCGAGGCAGTTGTGGGAGACCCTTGAGAAGAAATATTTAACCAAGAGTGTGGAATCGCGATTGCAACTGAAGAGCAAGCTGTATGGGTTTCGGATGCAGAAGGGGTGCTCCGTGAATGAATACATCAATCGCTACCCGAAGCTTCTTACGGATTTGGTCAATGTGGATGTCAAGGTAGAAGAGGAAGATAAGGCGATAATCCTCTTGAACTCACTCCCGGCGGAGGAGTATGAGACATTCACATTAACCTTTATAAATGGTAGACAGACTCTGGACTATCATGAGGTGTCGTCTGCATTGGCAAGTTATGAGATAAGGAGAAAGGAGAGACATCCTTCTCAGTCAAGCTCATCAGCGGAGGCACTAGCAGTAAGAGGCAGGGGTTCATCAAGGAAGGGCAAGGAGGAAAAAGGAAGATCAAAGTCCAGGCCGGATTTCAGGGATCTTAAAAGGAATCAGTGTGCCTTCTGCAGAGAGATAGGGCACTGAAAAGTGGACTGTCCGAAGTTCAAAGGGAAGAAGGAGTCGAAGGCTGAAGCAAATCTTGCAAAGGTGACGAATACTCAGAGGAGTAGTTCACAGGCAGATGGATCAGATTCGGACTCATCAGGTTTCTTGTTTTCAGTCATTACTCCCATCGTTGGTCACTCATGGGAAGATGAGTGGATTTTGGATACAGGTACAACATACCATGTTTGCCCTAATTGGGGTTGATTTTCTAGCTTTGAGAAGCTGGAGGGGTGTTCGGTCGTTATGGGCGATGATCACCCATATAGCATGGAGGGTGTAGGTACAATCCGAATCAGGATGTTTGATGGGATAGTAAGGGAGCTGAAGGGAGTGAGGTATATACCTCAGTTGAAGAGAAATCTCATCTCCATTGGAGCTTTGAAAGCATCGGGCATGGTGATATCTGTTCGAGATGGCGATCTCAGGATGATCAAGGGCTCGATGGTGGTGATGAAGGGCGTCCGCCGAGACAATCTCTACTACTTGAAGGGTAATACGGTGACAGGTCAGGTGGAGGCTTCCAGTTCCTCAGATGATGGTGACTCGGAGGTCTGGCAGGAAAAGATCAGACAGGAAGGAGAAAAATCTTTGCGAGCTCCTGCAAAGATGGAATTGCTAGAAGGTGCCGCTACCTGCAAGTTGGAAGGTGAAACAGCGTTCTGGACAAGAAGAAGGTGTGATTCAGCACCAGTACTCACCGCAAAAAAGGTCTTCTTGATTGTGTTCACGTGTGCATTTGGGGACCTGCTAAGACGGCATCGCTTGGAGGTCACATGTACTTTGTCTCTTTCGTTGATAGTGTATCTAGGCATTGTTGGATATATCTAATGAGACAAAGTAGTGAAGCCCTAGATATATTGGTGAAGTGGAAAGGAAGAATGGAGAGGCAGATAGGTAGGAAGATTAAGGAGCTGAAGATTGGTAATGTTGGAAAGGACATGTACCAATTCCTACGATTTGGCCAGAACACCGGAATTGGTATTCACTTCACGACAGGTACAGATGGGTTGGCTAAAGAAGTAATCCGTTCCTTACTGGAGGAGGCTCGGAGATTGTTGTCTAATGCAGGATTGGACAAGTCGTTTTGGGCTGAGGCGACTGTGTATGCTAGCCATCTCATGAATAAATCGGCTGCGATAGGAGCTAAAGCCCCATTAGAAATTTGGTGTGGGAAAGCTGCTCAAGATTATTGTTTGCTGCGAGAATTTGAAAGTCCGACCTACTTCAGAGCCAAAAATGACAAGGTGAATCCGCGAGCAAAGAGGTTTGTGTTTTTGGGTGTTAAAAGGAACAGCTACAGCTTGTGGGATCCCAAAGACAAGAAGATCGTGTTGAGCAGGCATGTCACATTTGGAGAGACTTCAGTGTTGAAGTCTACCGTCTCTAAGCAGGTGGAGAGGACGGAGACCAAGGAAGTATCACAGTGGGTGGAGGTTGATGCTACTCCATCATCTCTAGTTGGCTCGGCATTAGAGAAGACTTCATCGGATGTGACACCGGGTGGAGATCATGAAACCAAGGTTGATGCTGAACAGGATGAAGACATTGCTGAGGATGTCAAGTTGTATGCAACTATTGGAACCAAGGTGAAATCACGCTTGTGGGAAAAGAAGCATGAATCTCAAGCTTGTGATCGCGACAAGCTTAAGTTGAAGGCCGTTGTTCTCCATGATGGTCGAGAAGAGGTTCATATGACTCAGTCTGATAGGTTCACTGCTGCAGATACAGGTATCAGTATTTGAGCTTGATGAAGCTCATTTTAATGAACTACGGTTGGCTTGATCCTTTGGGTAAGGTACGTAGGCAGCCGTAAAGGCGCAGCCAGTTGGTGATGCAACCCGTATGAAACTATTTGGGTTCTCGAGAAGCTGTTATGGAACTTCACGTAGAGGTGGAGAGGCTTCACGTAGAGGTGAAGTGTTGTGGCCAATTGGACTTCACGTAGAGGTGAAGTGTTATGATCGCGATGAACAGGTTGATCTTCCGATGAGAAGATGTTGAGCTTGCATGAGGAGTGGTGTGCATCCAGTTGAAGCCGATGATGTTTGGTGTGCTCTACGCAGACTTGGTTGGACCGTCAGTGAAAGACAGGAAGACTAGATAGAGCTAGTCAGTTGGAGAGTCAGTGTTGGCTCATGAGGAGTCTTCGTGAGGTCGTGAAGTTGCGGAGGAGGAGCCACGGTATGGTGATCGGCATGTATGAAAGTTCTCCTAAGGTGAAGTGCAGTGAAGGCATGTACGATGTTTTCCAAGGATAACTGAGTTAAAGATTCCAAGCCGAGTTCGTGTGTCGATTTCGTCGAGATCGTGTGTCGATTTTCGTCCGGTGCGCGCAAGCCAAGATCGTGTGTCGATTTCGCCAGGTGAAAGACTGGGGTATGTTGGAGATCGGCTCAGATTTGAAGAATCTTCACCGAGGTGGAGAATTGTTGGAAAGAGAGGGGATATTGTCGAGGAAGTCGACAAGGATCGTCGAGGAAGTCGTCGACGAAAGACGAAGGAAGCAGCAGCAGCAAAACAGGTTAACAGCAGCAGCAGCAGGTGTTCGGTCAACCGGCCCGGTCGATCGCCCGCAGTAGCAGGTGATCGGTCGACCGGCTCGGTCGACCGACGTGCACAACATGCACAAGGAAGGATCTCGGTCGACCGCCCGGTCGACCGACTGAAGTGACCCAGCTCTTGGTTGGTAACGGTCGACCGGTCCTGTCAACCGGTGGATGGGGTCGGTCGACCGCCCGGTCGACCGACAAGCGGGTTGCGGACTGCAATTGCTGATTTGGAAATCTGTTGTATTTATACGGGATTTGTAGGGTTTTGTTGAAACAACGAAAGTAGCAGCTCCTTGATATTCAGAGGTGTTGCATCCATTGTAATTGATCTTTCAAAGAAATTAAATCTCTCTTTCATTGCCCCGATGACGTAGGCATTGAGGCCGAACCTCGTTAGATCGTTGTTTGCGTGTTTTTTCTCTGGTTTGGGATATTTTGTGCTGTTTTGGGAATTGTTCTTCGTGCTTGGGAGATTCAGGGATTCCTTTTCAGGTTGTTGTCGGAGCACAACAGTTTATCGGTATAATTTGTTGGATTTATTTGGTGCCATATATTTTCATCTTTTATCCCTTTCTGCTGAGTCATGTTTAGGATTAGCTCAAGTTTCTCAAAATATTATGGGATCAATCTCAGGGGAGATGACCTAGTTCATATAAAATAATGAGATACTTGACATATTTGATTTTGTATATCAGCTTTGAAATTAGTGGTTGGGCTTAGTGGTCATACTTAACTATCCGGTCTAAAAAATTGTTATTAGCCTATGGGGTGCAATACATAGCTGAACAGGGGCTCTTGGCTGCTGCACTTGCAAGAGAAAAATACTATGTTCCAGTATAGTATAATCTGATCTATTCATGACTGTATTTTATTTTGAAGTTGTATATGTTACATAAATCCCTGGATCACACAGATTGATCAAACACAACCCACAAAAATCGAGAACAGGGAAAAGAAGAAGACACAGGAATTTACACAATTCAGCTTTTGACGTACGTCCACAGCAAAGAAGCAGTGAGGATTCACTATGTTATAGGGTAAAATTTTTTTTGGGGGGAAACACTGAAATCATAATCTCAAATATACCCGAAATCTCACTAGAAGCGGCAACCTTATATTTCTATAAACCCTAGATCTGAATACACACATGGATAAATAGAAGGGAAATTACAATTTAAGATATTGGACTTAGCCCTCTGCTCCACCACAGACCTGCAAATTTTGGTCTCAATAATTGTATCTCATGATTCGGGTTGAGTCATAAACTGCATCTGGATCAGGATTACTGAGTTTGTGATGCATACCAGTACAATTATCAATTAGCAAGTAACAAACCCGCCCCCCCTCCCCCCCCCACTGCATCTGGATCAGGATTACTGAGTTTGTGATGCATACCAGTACAATTATCAATTAGCAAGTAACAAACCCGCCCCCCCTCCCCCCCCCCCCCCCAAAAAAAAAAAAAAAAAAAAAAAAAAAAAAAGCCCAAAACAGGAAAAAAAAAAAAAAAAAGAATGCTGATTCTATGAAGCAAGAAATGAAAACTAAAGAAAGTGACAATCCTAGACATCCCTTATCTAAATTTTGTCACATTCTTCACTGCTATTGATAACATTTTTTTTCTCTAAAATTACTATAGCTGTACAATTAGTCCATTATTATTCTTCTTTTAAATACTTGAACGACAATACTGATCTTTTACAAAATTCTTTTGGAGAAGGAATCCTCATTGGGTAATACTGATGTTTAACATATCTGTTGGCACGATGAAACATATGTTTGCCACTTTGTTGGTCACGTGGTGTTTATCGTATGGCCATGCACATAATCCATGATAATTGGAAAGTCCGGCACCAAGAACAGATACTTAGCTTTTTTCTTTTGTATTGCTTCTCCCTAGTAGGAGCTCATGTTGACTATCGTGACTATTCAAAAAAGAAATTATATACAGAAAGAAGAAGAAGTAGCGGGATTTACATATAAACAGAGTGAAGTTTGACATAACCAATAAGAGATCAACGATAAAAAAGATTCCTGCCTTCCTGCAGATCTTGTCTTTGTCAGTTAATTAAGTTTATCTTATGTTCCAATTACTTGAGCTATTTATATCGTATTGGTGAGGTTGTATTGTAAGTTTGTAACGAACAGAAAGTGGCAGCTTGGATTTAGGATCAATCTAATTATAAAACGCTCAGGAAGCAAATTATATAATAGCAATGCATGAGTAATGACTTGTCGAAATACAATAGCGATTCGATCTTTATATTTACTTGAGACAACTTAAGTGGGGGCTCTGTACCAACCCTGCAACGAATAATTGAAGTAATTAGTGTTTCTACATAAGAAGACAACTTGGAGATCCCCTGGGTTTGTGTGTTCTGAAAATAAATGAAGTATAAATTGCAGAAAAGACTTACATCGTGTGTCTGCTGCGTACAAATACGGTGTGGAGGACATAGGACTAAAGAAGTACATCTTTACCAGGAATCACAATGGCACATTAAGCATATATAATTTGCTATGTCTTAATTTTGAAATCATTTCATATGTACTTGAATGTGATTTCATTTTTTCAGGAAAGTTGTGTTGGCCCAAAGGCCCATCATTCTAGTTTTGATGATGATCAACTCATGAAGTTATGTTTACTAATGATCTTGTGTTTAATTAGTGACAGATTCATGATCAAGATCTTAGTAGGTGCAAAGCTTCAACAAAGGATTTAAAGTCAAGTTTTGGAGCTAGCACGGTGTTTGGACCAAGTCAAGAAGGCTTCAAGTGAAGACTTCAAGAAGATGAAGACTTGAGTCTAGGTTTGTTTTAGAAGATTTTATTTTTAGATAAAAATGTAAAGGATAGAATAGTGGTGGATTGCTCAAGTACATATACACACACACTCTTGATTTAATTGTCTTTTCATAAAGAATTTTTAGCTTAGAAAAGACTTTCATTTTGGTAAAATACTATTTTGGTTTTTGGTATTTCTCATATACATATCTTTAAACCAAAACCAAGTTTAGAGCTTAATGACAAAAACATAGATATTTCTTTATGATTGTGTAGTGGATCATATCCATACACATTATGCTTCAAATATATCTAGAATATCTTGTTTTTGTATTTGGTGATGTTTTGGAAAACAAATTTGGAAAAAACATGTTTTGGAAAATACAGTTTTTATCATGAGCCAAATATTTTCAAGTTACAAAAATAGTCCAATCTTTTATAACATGCCTTGATTTTGTGCAAGCATGTTTGTATATCAAAGTATATTGGTAAAACTATTTTTGTAGATTTTTCTGTATTTATGGGATTTTATTTCAATCAAAAAGACAACCTTTTTAATCCCAGAAAAACTGTTTCAGGCTTCAGCTAGTCGACTTACTAACTTTATAGTCGACTAACTCTGAAGTCGGTCGACCGGTAGAGTCGACCGACGTGCACAGACGTGCACGCCTTTTTGCACTAGAGGACGGCCGACCAGACGGTCGACCGCTCCAGAGAGCTCTGCTATCTGGAAATTTCGGCCGACTGTACAGGTCGACCGACAGAGAGTTCTACTCTCTGCTCCAGTGGCTCGGTCGACCCGGGCGGTCGACCGTGGCTCCAACGGTCGGATTTCTGACCGTTGGCGGTCGACCGACCCGGTCGACCGGCAGGCCTGACAGACCCCAACGGCTAGTTTTTGACAGCCTATAAAATTGGGGGTTTGGTCATTGTTTTGAGCCAAGATTTTGGAGACTTTTAGAGCCAGTTTTTCCTATTCATTTCAGAGGTTTTTCTCCACAAATTTTGTAACACCCTGATCCCCGGTGTACGTATCACCGTATCTGTACGCGATACGAAGTACAAATTTGATTTGACTTCTGTAGTATTCCGATTGACCTGATTTCAGTTTCAAAAATCATTTTCTAATATTTTAGATTTTTCAGGATTTTCTGGAATTTTTCTGGATTATTTTGGAAAATCTCCGTAGTCGGTGTCGACCGATACCGATTACCGGCCTTCCGATTTTTATCTCACAAACGGAGTAAAATTTTGAGAATCCTCTTTCACCAAAAGTCTTAAAATCGTGTTATCTACGTTTGGGTATTTTTGGGAATTTTCTGAATTTATCAAAATCAGGGCAAAACCGGTGTCGCCCGTATCGGCGAGACACTCCGGGATTTTTAATTTACAAACAGGATTGAGTTTCGATAAATCGTCTTCATATTACGTCTCAGGATAATATTCTCTATTTTCTGTAATTTTTGGGTACCATTCGGGACTAGTCGAATTTGGAACCAACTTAAATAATATTATTTTAATTCTTTAACTATTTTTTTTATTCCTTTTCTTTCTTTCCCCTTCTTCCTTCTTCTACACGGTTCCTCACCACCGCCTTTGACCCAACGACCCATCTCCACCGCCTTCTCCCCTTTAAATTTCCTCTCTCCTCAAACTCTCTCTCTCTCTGGAATCAGCTACAACCCCTCTCTCCCCTAATTCTCTCTCTAAAACACACTCTCTCCCTCTATCTCTCTCTCTCTTTCTCGCGAACCCACACAGCCCTCAAACACCACCGGACACCACCACTTCCGGGTCTTCATATCTACGACCGCCGCCGTGCCCAAGCCTGGCGCACCACCGCCGCGTCTCCGGCCCGGCGCCTCCCCTCCGGCGAGGCCGCCATGGCCACTCCTTCTCTCTCTCCGGTAAATCCCTCCCTCTCTCTCCCTACTTCTCTCTCTCTCTCCATCCCTCTTTCTCTCTCTCGGCTGGCCGCCGCCGCCGCTGCCGGCGGCCGGGGCCGCCGCCGGCAGATCACCAGCGCCGCCGGCCAGCGGAGCTGGCCGGTCGGGCCACTTAGAGGCGCGGCAGCAGCAAGCTGCTGCTGCCGCTGCCTGTTGCTTTGAGTGGGTTCGGGTCTAACCCGAACCCACTACCTCTATTGGGTTGTAACCCAATAAACTCATTAAACATTAAACCCGACCCGTTAACCCAAATATCCATTTAACTTAAATTTATAGGTTTGGGTTGTGGATCTGGATCCGACCCGTTAAGAGCCAAACCCGCATCCGAAACCCAATAAAGGTATATTTGCTGAAAATCCCCTGTGACATATTATTAATTGCATTTTGAATTATTTTTATTTACATATTTAACCCTATTTGTTATGATTTAGTATTCGGGCGATATCGGGAGCATCCGGACTTCGATTCAGGCGATTCTAGATCCGTTGCGATCGTGGGAACGAGAGCTACAGTCCTGTAGCTAGTTTGTGAGTGTTTTTATTTTATCAATTACCTTTTATCATGTTTAGTGTAATGAATTGGTAGATCTTGATTATGGATAAATACTGATACCTATTAATAATTAATTGATAATAATTGGACATGCATGGTAATAGGAATAACCTAACACATGGTTAGGTCTTTCCTGATTTAGAAGAAAGATAAGGAGGCACTTAGATTACCAATACATACTGGCAGAGACAACCCGGACACAGTCATCATACCTTCACAGCCACTGACACCCGGGCCACCATGTCACCATATTCGTGTACACCATTATGACATGGCTTGTATCACAGTCACGTTACATGCATACTGATCCACAGATACACTATGACATTTCACTGGTACTAGACATGCATGCTAGATACCGTTACTATAAGACACTATCGACTACTGTTCCTACATATATTAGTGCTACGCAGGCTTATGGCTACACGGATACTGTAGTTCACTGGACAGGATAGTAGACACCGACTACAGTTATTACCGGTGCATGTTACACAGATACTATGACACGGCACACCTGTTATTTCGTAGGCACACCGATACGTAGCGGTACCACTTTACGAAATACCGTTATGTAATGTATTGTTATCCTCGTTACATGGATTCACGGCATATCACTGCACGGGCTACTGCATTTCATATTAGCATGATCATCATACGCATATATGTCATGCTTACATATTACAGTTACACATGTCTGTGTTGTTTCTATCTTCTTGTCATATGGATCACCATGCTTATTACATGTATTATTATTCCATGTTCCCGTATTCATATTATATGATTGATTCTTGTTACAATGATATGGATATTTCCGATACTGGACATGAGAGCTGTTGATATGCTATATGTGGACTTCCACATCTATTGTTCATGTTTCCCGTTATATTGTTCATGTTATATTGTTCCTGTTTCTCGTTATATTGTTCTATGCTATCAACAGAACTCTGGTCCAGTTATCATGTTACCCGTATCATGTACTGTATCTGTTCTTGTTACATCGTATACTTGACATATCAGATCATAATGATAACTTGGGTATGGGGGAGACTTGACGGTTGACTAGATCTTATCGGGTGATGTACTGGATCCATATTGTTTTCCCACTGCAGGGGACGGTAGGAGGGCTGCCTACCAATTGCTCCATGAGCTCTTGTTACTTGATTCATGCTCCCCTGTTAGCGGAGGGCCCTGGTCCTGACAGCCAGGGGCTTGTTTAAGGCCGTGATCCCGGGTATGCACGGGATACATCCACCCGATAAGAACTCCTCGACCATGAGTTTCCAATTAACATAATAAAATAGCATACACAATAGTGGACGTCGGGAACACTTGTTATTTGGTCACTCTCTCGTTTGGATAATGGTACCCGTAGGCCATGTCCGGATGAGTTCGACTGGAGTGCGGGCTCCAGTATGAACTGCCAGTGGTATGAGACACTGGAAGAGATTGATTAAAATAACAAATGGTACTGATTGCTACTATTGTATAAATCACATGACTTGCCTGATATATACTTACTACTTGTTACTGTTCTTTTCCTGATACATGCTTACTACTTGTTACTGTTTCTTGCCTGATACATGTTTAGTTGTACTTGTTATTGTGCCTGATTATTTATCCGATATCATGTTACAAGTTTATTTGTTACTTTACCCGATACATGTTACACTTTCTGTAGTAGCATACTATTCATGCATATGTGCATATATTCTATTTTCTGTATACCTTGCATACATCATTACTGTCTATGCACCACACCGTATACTGGTAGGGTAGCATATGCACATCTGCATGTTCAATACTATCACATCACCACTAGCATGTACACCCGTCACCATTAGATAACATTATATATTATATAAACTGGATACGATTAGAGACATGACCCGATGAGTACATATTTTTATTTGTTTACTGCTTATTACTGTTACCACATCATATCTCATATCTTATTATCGTGCTTGTATTATTATAGTATATTCTTGCCTTCTTTATTTTACCACTCACTAGGTCGCTTTCTGACGACCCTGGGTTTACATGCCCAGATTGGAGGTCCGAGTTACCATAGCTTCAGAGAGTGCCTTGGAGTCACATGGGATATTCTGCATCAGGACTATTCATAGGTATTTTAGCGCTTTATTTCTGTTATCTTATTTATCCTTGTTTTCATATCTATTATGATCGCTGACCTATTTCTGCAGGTATTCTTGTACTTATTTCATGCTGGGACCCATGTCTATATGGAGGTTATGTACTGTACTGAGGCTTAACGTACGCGCGAGCGTGTTTTAACCTCGCGTATGTACGTCGCCATAACGTCCTCGTATCTACGGGATCGGGGCGTTACATAGTGGTATCAGAGCTTAGGTTCACACCTAGTGTGAGGAACCACCTAGGTCAATCCTCGGGCTCTTACCAACAGTACAATCAGGTTCAGATTAACTGATCTGTATCTGAATTTGGGGATTCCAGCAAAGAGTACAAGAATACCATGACCTTGACAATTCATTTCTTGACCCGTTTGTCTTCCTTCTTTCCTTCCAGTTGTCCCCCAGAATATCCGATTTTCTCCCCCTTTCCTTGCATCTTCTTACATCCAACCCATTCGTGTTAGTTTACTTCTCTATCCCGAGTGCCTTATAGATAGCAGAGTGCGCAGCAGAAGTGTCGTGGACCCGTCACCTTTCGGCCTTGGGGTTGAAAATCTTGTTCTCACACCTTATTGAAATTGCGAGGACGCAATTTTTTGTAAGGTGGGGAGAAATGTAACACCCTGATCCCCGGTGTACGTATCACCGTATCTGTACGCGATACGAAGTACAAATTTGATTTGACTTCTGTAGTATTCCGATTGACCTGATTTCAGTTTCAAAAATCATTTTCTAATATTTTAGATTTTTCAGGATTTTCTGAAATTTTTCTGGATTATTTTGGAAAATCTCCGTAGTCGGTGTCGACCGATACCGATTACCGGCCTTCCGATTTTTATCTCACAAACGGAGTAAAATTTTGAGAATCCTCTTTCACCAAAAGTCTTAAAATCGTGTTATCTACGTTTGGGTATTTTTGGGAATTTTTCTGAATTTATCAAAATCCGGGCAAAACCGGTGTCGCCCGTATCGGCGAGACACTCCGAGATTTTTAATTACAAACAGGATTGAGTTTCGATAAATCGTCTTCATATTACGTCTCAGGATAATATTCTCTATTTTCTGTAATTTTTGGGTACCATTCGGGACTAGTCGAATTTGGAACCAACTTAAATAATATTATTTTAATTCTTTAACTATTTTTTTTAATCCTTTTCTTTCTTTCCCCTTCTTCCTTCTTCTACACGGTTCCTCACCACCGCCTTTGACCCAACGACCCATCTCCACCGCCTTCTCCCCTTTAAATTTCCTCTCTCCTCAAACTCTCTCTCTCTGGAATCAGCTACAACCCCTCTCTCCCCTAATTCTCTCTCTAAAACACACTCTCTCCCTCTATCTCTCTCTCTCTCTTTCTCGCGAACCCACACAGCCCCTCAAACACCACCGGACACCACCACCTCCGGGTCTTCATATCTACGACCGCCGCCGTGCCCAAGCCTGGCGCACCACCGCCGCGTCTCCGGCCCGGCGCCTCCCCTCCGGCGAGGCCGCCATGGCCACTCCTCTCTCTCCGGTAAATCCCTCCCTCTCTTTCCTACTTCTCTCTCTCTCTCTCTCCATCCCTCTCTCTCTCTCGGCTGGCCGCCGCCGCCGCTGCCGGCGGCCGGGGCCGCCGCCGGCAGATCACCAGCGCCGCCGGCCAGCGGAGCTGGCCGGTCGGGCCACTTAGAGGCGCGACAGCAGCAAGCTGCTGCTGCCGCTGCCTGTTGCTTTGAGTGGTTCGGGTCTAACCCGAACCCACTACCTCTATTGGGTTGTAACCCAATAAACTCATTAAACATTAAACCCGACCCGTTAACCCAAATATCCATTTAACTTAAATTTATAGGTTTGGGTTGTGGATCTGGATCCGACCCGTTAAGAGCCAAACCCGCATCCGAAACCCAATAAAGGTATATTTGCTGAAAATCCCTGTGACATATTATTAATTGCATTTTGAATTATTTTTATTTACATATTTAACCCTATTTGTTATGATTTAGTATTCGGGCGATATCGGGAGCATCCGGACTCCGATTCAGGCGATTCTAGATCCGTTGCGATCGTGGGAACGAGAGCTACAGTCCTGTAGCTAGTTTGTGAGTGTTTTTATTTTATCAATTACCTTTTATCATGTTTAGTGCAATGAATTGGTAGATCTTGATTATGGATAAATACTGATACCTATTAATAATTAATTGATAATAATTGGACATGCATGGTAATAGGAATAACCTAACACATGGTTAGGTCTTTCCTGATTTAGAATAAAGATAAGGAGGCACTTAGATTACCAATACATACTGGCAGAGACAACCCGGACACAGTCATCATACCTTCACAGCCACTGACACCCGGGCCACCATGTCACCATATTCGTGTACACCATTATGACATGGCTTGTATCACAGTCACGTTACATGCATACTGATCCACAGATACACTATGACATTTCACTGGTACTAGACATGCATGCTAGATACCGTTACTATAAGACACTATCGACTACTGTTCCTACATATATTAGTGCTACGCAGGCTTATGGCTACACGGATACTGTAGTTCACTGGACAGGATAGTAGACACCGACTACAGTTATTACCGGTGCATGTTACACAGATACTATGACACGGCACACCTGTTATTTCGTAGGCACACCGATACGTAGCGGTACCACTTTACGAAATACCGTTATGTAATGTATTGTTATCCTCGTTACATGGATTCACGGCATATCACTGCACGGGCTACTGCATTTCATATTAGCATGATCATCATACACATATATGTCATGCTTACATATTACAGTTACACATGTCTGTGTTGTTTCTATCTTCTTGTCATATGGATCACCATGCTTATTACATGTATTATTATTCCATGTTCCCGTATTCATGTTATATGATTGATTCCTGTTACAATGATATGGATATTTCCGATACTGGACATGAGAGCTATTGATATGCTATATGTGGACTTCCACATCTATTGTTCATGTTTCCCGTTATATTGTTCATGTTATATTGTTCCCGTTTCTCGTTATATTGTTCTATGCTATCAACAGAACTCTGGTCCAGTTATCATGTTACCCGTATCATGTACTGTATCTGTTCTTGTTACATCGTGTACTTGACATATCAGATCATAATGATAACTTGGGTATGGGGGAGACTTGACGGTTGACTAGATCTTATCGGGTGATGTACTGGATCCATATTGTTTTCCCACTGCAGGGGACGGTAGGAGGGCTGCCTACCAATTGCTCCATGAGCTCTTGTTACTTGATTCATGCTCCCCTCTTAGCGGAGGGCCCTGGTCCTGGCAGCCAGGGGCTTGTTTAAGGCCGTGATCCCGGGTATGCACGGGATACATCCACCCGATAAGAACTCCTCGATCATGAGTTTTCAATTAACATGATAAAATAGCATACACAATAGTGGACGTCGGGAACACTTGTTATTTGGTCACTCTCTCGTTTGGATAATGGTACCCGTAGGCCACGTCCGGATGAGTTCGACTGGAGTGCGGGCTCCAGTATGAACTGCCAGTGGTATGGGACACTGGAAGAGATTGATTAAAATAACAAATGGTACTGATTGCTACTATTGTATAAATCACATGACTTGCCTGATATATACTTACTACTTGTTACTGTTCTTTTCCTGATACATGTTTACTACTTGTTACTATTTCTTGCCTGATACATGTTTAGTTGTACTTGTTATTGTGCCTGATCATTTATCCGATATCATGTTACAAGTTTATTTGTTACTTTACCCGATACATGTTACACTTTCTGTAGTAGCATACTATTCATGCATATGTGCATATATTCTATTTTCTGTATACCTTGCATACATCATTACTGTCTATGCACCACACCGTATACTGGTAGGGTAGCATATGCACATCTGCATGTTCAATACTATCACATCACCACTAGCATGTACACCCGTCACCATTAGATAACATTATATATTATATAAACTGGATACGATTAGAGACATGACCCGATGAGTACATATTTTATTTGTTTACTGCTTATTACTGTTACCACATCATATCTCATATCTTATTATCGTGCTTGTATTATTATAGTATATTCCTGCCTTCTTTATTTTACCACTCACTAGGTCGCTTTCTGACGACCCTGGGTTTGCATGCCCATGTTGGAGGTCCGAGTTACCATAGCTTCAGAGAGTGCCTTGGAGTCACATGGGAGATTCTGCATCAGGACTATTCATAGGTATTTTAGTGCTTTATTTCTGTTATCTTATTTATCCTTGTTTTCATATCTATTATGATCGCTGACCTATTTCTGCAGGTATTCTTGTACTTATTTCATGCTGAGACCCATGTCTATATGGAGGTTATGTACTGTACTGAGGCTTAACGTACGCGCGAGCGTGTTTTAACCTCGCGTATGTACGTCGCCATAACGTCCTCGTACCTACGGGATCGGGGTGTTACAAATTTGAGTGCAAATATTTCCTATCAAAAGAGTTTTTGATCAAGAGTGTTAAAGTGATTCTTTGAGTTTTTCCTCCACCTTTCTCATCCTAGTTTTTCTCACACAAACACTTGAACTATCCATTGCTATTCATCTTATAGGAGTGTTGTAGTGAGAGCTTTTATTGGTGATCAAAGTGTTTAGATCATCAAGAGATCATTTCTTGTACTTTGAGGAGGCGGACGTGTGTGTCCGCGTTGTTTCGAGTTCGGGTGCGAACTCCGTGTTTGAGGTGCGGCCTCGGCGAGCCGGTGGGCTTGCGTGTGTACGGAGTAGGGAGTCCGAGGCTTGTAGGTGTTGCGGCACCGAGGAGAGATCCATTGGGATCTTGCATAGTGAAAATCCTTCGTGTGTCGAAGGCGGGGATGTAGGGCAAGTGTACTCGAACCTCGTAACAAACCCTTTGTGTTTGCGATTGCCTTTTCTCTCTCTCTCTCTCTCTCCCTTACTTATATCTTGCATTCAATTATAGTGTTAATCTTTATATGCTTGATATACTTGTGTGCTTATTGATATACTTGCTTGGGATTATTTGCTAACACTTGTATTCAACCAAGAGAGCTAACGCGGCACCTCAACCCATTCAAGGGGAATCTAGAGGAGTTTGTCCAGAGCCCTTCACGGGGAATTCGGTAACACTCTTTGGTTATACGTGGTGTTTAGTATAAGAAGTTTTATTAGGTCATAATTGTTTTTAGCTTCCGCATTATTTGGTATTAAGTGACCATTAGATTAGCCATCACCTATTCACCCCTCCTCTAGGTGAACTTACAATTGGTATCAGAGCTAATGCTCTTGATTTGGGTCTAACAAGCTAGAGTTAAAGATCCTCTTTTTAGGCTAATCACAAGATTTTGTACACACACCATGGACTTTATGTCTCCACCCACTTTTGACATTCTTAACATCCAAATTTGGAAAGTTAAGATGTCATTGTACCTCAAGGCCTTAAGCATTCATGTTTATCTTGCCATTACTAGAGATGATTATTGTTTAAATGGCAAAAATATTGAGGCTAATTGTAACGCCCCGATCCCACGGATACGGGGACGTCACTGCAACGTATATACGTAGGTCAAAAGAAGCCCCCACGTATATACGCTAAGCATAAAAGTACAACAAGAAATCAGAGTACACACGAAGCGTGGTATTCTTAATATGCCAACATGAAAGGTACATATACAAAGCTATCACAGGATATGATAAACCATACATATTACACATATGTCTTTTATCACAACCAAGTCCAAAAGTGAAATATACAATAAAGATACAAAAATGCTCACGAGTAGGATGAAGATCCCGTGAGTCAAAGGAGTCTGGCACGAAGGAAGAAGAGCTAGCCTGCCTGCTCACTAGAGGAAGCTCAATCTACAGTGGATGGCTCCACTACGATCCAAGCTTCGAAATCTGAATATGCAAATCCAAGGAATCAAGACATATAACAATAAGTGAACTACAGCCAAGTGGCTAAGAGACATGAATAGGGGTTAGAACACAAGTATGGTATATAAGGACGGGTATAACATAATCATAAAACAGGAAAACACTAGTAAAGCTGATTACAAGCAAAAGTGATTGTATACGCTTAAGTCACGGTCCCATGAGACTAGTACATCGAAGGAATAATCCAAACAAGGAAACCCTCATATATATACCATTATCTCATGCCACAGGAAATCAAGCGTATAAAATCAGAGTTGCAAATCATATGGAAGTTAAACAGAAATATATAACAAAAATACCAAGAATCATAACTATAACTATAACTAGAAATCACGGGAATCATGATAAGTGTTACAACTGGAAACATAATCGGAGCATGACTGGAATATCAAGAATCATAACAATATCCATAACAGTATCAATTATTATTATTATTACTCGTCTAACCCATATATCTAGGTATGTGTCTCGGTATATATCCCAACTCACATACATCCATATATAAGAGAGTCGAGGGTAGTTACCGGAAGATGATGAAGAACTGATATCACTTCTTATAGTAGTTTCCATACACCTGGAACCAGTTTGGAGGCTCAAAGTCCCCCTAATAATAGTTGCCATAACACTTTCACCAATGTATATATATATATCCATATATATATACTTTTATTCCATCACTATAAGCAAGGTATCATTCCGGCATCCATCACTTCCTCCCATACCCATACAAGTTGTCCTTTTTATAGCTTTTTAACATAATTATCAGATTTCGGGAATGAACAATATCATAACAGGTATACATAACAGTAATCAGTACATAACGGTAATCAGGTGTTACATCCCCTTTATCGTGATAATTGTAAGAATCGGTGTATCATGCTTGGTGTCAAGAGATAGCATGACAAGTGGTGATATGAATCAAGTAACCAATCATAATAAGAGATTGATGATAAGCAAGGCAAGTCATGGCCTAACGAGAGGGTCTAGCAAGTCAGGTGATATACATGTGTTAAAAGGAAACATAAAACTGACAAGTCTAAAGAATTGACAAGCGGTTGATAATGGTAATGAACAAGTCATGAAATACCAGTTATGAAGTGTTTAGCAAGGATAATACATCACCCATGTATCAAGGTTAGGATCTAATTTCAGAAAGAATAAGAATCAACAATTTTGGCCCAAAACCAGACTATCGGTCGACTGGGTTAAATGGCCGGTCGACCGATACGGGACAGTCACCAACTAACGGTCGACGTCCGGTCGACCGATACAAGGCCGTGACCTCCAGGTTTGGTCGGTCGACCTCCGGTCGACTGCCGGTCGACCGGAGACACAACTAACGGTCGCCTGTCGGTCGACTGCCGGTCGACCGATACAGGGTCGTGAGCTCCAGGGTTTCCTAGCGGTCGACTGGTTGGTGAACCGGTCGACCGTCTACTCAAAACTGTGCACGTTCGTGCACATCGGTCGACTGCCGGTCTACTACCGGTCGACCGGACTTCTGAAATATGCTGCTGTTAGGTCTAAAAATCAGATTTTTGGTGTGGTTGATTTTGATGTCTAAAAATATGATTTTGATGACATAAAGGGACATGATTTGGCAACACAAGTATACAAGGAATTTTACGAGTCTTGGTGAGTAAAATACTCACGTGGATCGGTTATGTGAAGCTTGAAGAGGTGGTGGTCGGAAATGACCCACGGCGATGCAATCGACGAAGGAGGAGACGATCCCAATCCAAGTAGTTGTGGTGGAGATGGAGAAGACCTTGGTGAAGCCTTGGAGTTGGAGGTTGAGGTGAAGGGGGATTTGGTGAAGGCTATTCTCTTTTGGTGAAGTGAAGAAAAGAGAGAGAGAAATGAAAAGAAAAAGTATTTATAGGTTTTTGGATTTGTCAAGGAGATGTAAATAATTAAAAGAGAGGGGCTTATTTGCAAAGTGGATGATGAGGTGTCTCTTGGCCAATAGGAGCTTGCCAAGTGGGGGATGAGGTGTTCTCCTTGGCCAATCAAAGATTGCCATGGAGATGGTGAGGTGGAGATTTGTGTGGTGGGGATTGATGGAAGTGTGTGGAAGGTGGTGAGGTGGAAGTGATGAGGTGGAGAAAACTTAGGGATGAAGTAAAGGAGTTTGTGGTGGAGATTAAAGGAAATAAAGGAAAAAGGAAAAAGGAAAAGTAATGAAATGAGAAGATATTTTCTTGGTCACCAAAATGAAAATATCGGAAACACAGTTTCCCGAGATAAAGTCGAGTATGCGGGAAAACAATTCGGAAAATACCGAAATCGTCCGAAATTCAAGTATCTCGGATCGACTCGCAATTTTCACCAAAAATCAATAATAATATATAAAGACCTATAGTGAAATCCGTTTGAAGAAACACTGTATAGTTTTAAAGTTAAAAATCCCGGAATCAGTTACCTACCGACTCCGAAAGAATTTTCATAAAATCATAAAATCCTCAGAAAAAGTATTTAAGTAAGAAATGTGATTCTAAGAATTAAAGTCTAAAGGACCATCTAGAATTTCCTAGCTGTTTGTGAAATAAAAATACTGGAATCAGTCTTCTACCGACTCCGGCGGAAAATCCATAAATTCGTAAAATCTTCAGAAAAAGTATTTAAGTAATAAACATAATTCTAAGAAGAAATGTCTAAAGAATCTTCTAGAAATTCTAAACAGTTGGTAAGATAAAAATTCGGGAATCAATCAGCGGCACTGGTCGACACCGGTTTTGAAGAAATTCCTTTTAATTCCGGAAAATTCCAGAAAATCATAGAAAATACACTATATTGGAAAATGATATTTAAAATTGAAATCGGTCAAATACGGAAAGTAAATCGAAAAATACGATCGAAAAACTGAATACGCAATTATGTACGTATTCCAGGAACAGGGTATTACAATCCACCCACCTTACAAAAAATTGCGTCCTCGCAATTTCGTTAAGGGGCAAATTGAATACAAGGAGGACAAGGGTGAAATCAAAGGTCTCAAAAAATCCAAAACAAGGTTAAGGTGAATACAGGAAGAACCAGAATGGACAATGATAGAATGACAATGGAAAAAGATTAAGAAAGATAACTAACTCAAATACAAGAAATGGGGTAGTGGTTACCATGATATCCTAAGGCTCCTGCTCTGGATGCTGGTCTTCACGTTCTGCTACATCATCTGATGCCTCTGCCGCCATGACGTAACCTTGACCTCTACCTTGATCTGTTCTTGTTCTCATTCCCCTCTGCTGATAATCATACTGCTGAGGTGGAAATGGAACTCTCCGATCAACAGGTTCAGGGTTCCTCCTTAGTGGTGGTGCTGGAAGTGCTGGGGCTGGATGTGCTGGAGCTGGAAGAGCTGGTCTGATCGGCGCCACATGCCCAAACTTTCTGTACGGGCAACTCCTTAGTGTATGACTCTCTGCCCCACATGCCAAACATAATCCATTGGCCACCCGACAATCTCTCTTATAATGCCCTGGTCTATGGCAGAAATTGCATACTATCTGAGACAGAGGAGGTTGGAATGGTCTCTTCATCATCGGGCCATGGGTTGCCCTATCTGCATCCTCCTCATCCATCAGCTCAAAAGGCCTCTTCTTGGCCTGGTCCCTTATCTGGGTCAATCTCTTCTTCTCCAATCCACGCTCCACTTCTCGAGCTATGGTGAGAACTTCCGAATAAGTCTTCAGCTGTTGGGGCATTAGGAACATCTGAATGTCCATCTGTAGGCCCTGTTGAAATCTGCTTGCTCGCTTCTCCTCATCCGTTACCATGTACGGCGCGAAGCGGCTAAGTCTGAGAAACTCCGCGGCGTACTCGTCCACGGACTTGTTCCACTGCTGGAGTCTGATGAACTGCTCCTCCATATCCTTCTGAGCAGTAGCAGGGAAGAACCTACTGTAGAAACTCTTGGAGAATGTGTCCCAAGTGACAGGCTTCTCCAATCTGGCCTCTTCAGCAAGCCACCAAGTTCTGGCTATATCCTTCAATTGAATCTTGGCGACCTCCACTTGATTCTCCTGTGGAACTCTGGCTGCATTCAACAAGTCCGATGTGTCCGTCAGCCATTGTTCAGCATCCAAGGGTTTCTCTCCACCCGTGAATATGGCTGGCTGCAGTCTTCTGAAATCCGATATATTCCCCGGCCTCTGTCCTTTAGGAACTGCTAACTCTTGTCGGAGGAGCTCCGTCTGTTGCTGCTGGTTCTCCATCATCATCTGGATAACCCTCAGTATATCCACATTCTCTCCTGTGGGTCCATTCGAAACTTGCCCAGAGTGATTACGGCCCGACCTTCTCTCCATACCGAATTGGGAAAAGATAACTGGAATTGGAAACAAATGGAAGGAGTTTAGGACACGAAAGAATTAATCAAGGAAGGAATTCAGGAAAGACTAGATAACTTTGTACATTGTAGTTGGCAATTACAAATTACAATAATTTGCTACTTGATTGTACTTTAGGTGTGAGAGCCTAAGCTCTGATACCAACCTGTAACGCCCCGATCCCACGGATACGGGGACGTCACTGCAACGTATATACGTAGGTCAAAAGAAGCCCCCACATATATACGCTAAGCATAAAAGTACAACAAGAAATCAGAGTACACACGAAGCGTGGTATTCTTAATATGCCAACATGAAAGGTACATATACAAAGCTATCACAGGATATGATAAACCATACATATTACACATATGTCTTTTATCACAACCAAGTCCAAAAGTGAAATATACAATAAAGATACAAAAATGCTCACGAGTAGGATGAAGATCCCGTGAGTCAAAGGAGTCTGGCACGAAGGAAGAAGAGCTAGCCTGCCTGCTCACTAGAGGAAGCTCAATCTACAGTGGATGGCTCCACTACGATCCAAGCTTCGAAATCTGAATATGCAAATCCAAGGAATCAAGACATATAACAATAAGTGAACTACAGCCAAGTGGCTAAGAGACATGAATAGGGGTTAGAACACAAGTATGGTATATAAGGACGGGTATAACATAATCATAAAACAGGAAAACACTAGTAAAGCTGATTACAAGCAAAAGTGATTGTATACGCTTAAGTCACGGTCCCATGAGACTAGTACATCGAAGGAATAATCCAAACAAGGAAACCCTCATATATATACCATTATCTCATGCCACAGGAAATCAAGCGTATAAAATCAGAGTTGCAAATCATATGGAAGTTAAACAGAAATATATAACAAAAATACCAAGAATCATAACTATAACTATAACTAGAAATCACGGGAATCATGATAAGTGTTACAACTGGAAACATAATCGGAGCATGACTGGAATATCAAGAATCATAACAATATCCATAACAGTATCAATTATTATTATTATTACTCGTCTAACCCATATATCTAGGTATGTGTCTCGGTATATATCCCAACTCACATACATCCATATATAAGAGAGTCGAGGGTAGTTACCGGAAGATGATGAAGAACTGATATCACTTCTTATAGTAGTTTCCATACACCTGGAACCAGTTTGGAGGCTCAAAGTCCCCCTAATAATAGTTGCCATAACACTTTCACCAATGTATATATATATATCCATATATATATACTTTTATTCCATCACTATAAGCAAGGTATCATTCCGGCATCCATCACTTCCTCCCATACCCATACAAGTTGTCCTTTTTATAGCTTTTTAACATAATTATCAGATTTCGGGAATGAACAATATCATAACAGGTATACATAACAGTAATCAGTACATAACGGTAATCAGGTGTTACATCCCTTTATCGTGATAATTGTAAGAATCGGTGTATCATGCTTGGTGTCAAGAGATAGCATGACAAGTGGTGATATGAATCAAGTAACCAATCATAATAAGAGATTGATGATAAGCAAGGCAAGTCATGGCCTAACGAGAGGGTCTAGCAAGTCAGGTGATATACATGTGTTAAAAGGAAACATAAAACTGACAAGTCTAAAGAATTGACAAGCGGTTGATAATGGTAATGAACAAGTCATGAAATACCAGTTATGAAGTGTTTAGCAAGGATAATACATCACCCATGTATCAAGGTTAGGATCTAATTTCAGAAAGAATAAGAATCAACAATTTTGGCCCAAAACCAGACTATCGGTCGACTGGGTTAAATGGCGGTCGACCGATACGGGACAGTCACCAACTAACGGTCGACGTCCGGTCGACCGATACAAGGCCGTGACCTCCAGGTTTGGTCGGTCGACCTCCGGTCGACTGCCGGTCGACCGGAGACACAACTAACGGTCGCCTGTCGGTCGACTGCCGGTCGACCGATACAGGGTCGTGAGCTCCAGGGTTTCCTAGCGGTCGACTGGTTGGTGAACCGGTCGACCGTCTACTCAAAACTGTGCACGTTCGTGCACATCGGTCGACTGCCGGTCGACTACCGGTCGACCGGACTTCTGAAATATGCTGCTGTTAGGTCTAAAAATCAGATTTTTGGTGTGGTTGATTTTGATGTCTAAAAATATGATTTTGATGACATAAAGGGACATGATTTGGCAACACAAGTATACAAGGAATTTTACGAGTCTTGGTGAGTAAAAATACTCACGTGGATCGGTTATGTGAAGCTTGAAGAGGTGGTGGTCGGAAATGACCCACGGCGATGCAATCGACGAAGGAGGAGACGATCCCAATCCAAGTAGTTGTGGTGGAGATGGAGAAGACCTTGGTGAAGCCTTGGAGTTGGAGGTTGAGGTGAAGGGGGATTTGGTGAAGGCTATTCTCTTTTGGTGAAGTGAAGAAAAGAGAGAGAGAAATGAAAAGAAAAAGTATTTATAGGTTTTTGGATTTGTCAAGGAGATGTAAATAATTAAAAGAGAGGGGCTTATTTGCAAAGTGGATGATGAGGTGTCTCTTGGCCAATAGGAGCTTGCCAAGTGGGGGATGAGGTGTTCTCCTTGGCCAATCAAAGATTGCCATGGAGATGGTGAGGTGGAGATTTGTGTGGTGGGGATTGATGGAAGTGTGTGGAAGGTGGTGAGGTGGAAGTGATGAGGTGGAGAAAACTTAGGGATGAAGTAAAGGAGTTTGTGGTGGAGATTAAAGGAAATAAAGGAAAAAGGAAAAAGGAAAAGTAATGAAATGAGAAGATATTTTCTTGGTCACCAAAAATGAAAATATCGGAAACACAGTTTCCCGAGATAAAGTCGAGTATGCGGGAAAACAATTCGGAAAATACCGAAATCGTCCGAAATTCAAGTATCTCGGATCGACTCGCAATTTTCACCAAAAATCAATAATAATATATAAAGACCTATAGTGAAATCCGTTTGAAGAAACACTGTATAGTTTTAAAGTTAAAAATCCCGGAATCAGTTACCTACCGACTCCGAAAGAATTTTCATAAAATCATAAAATCCTCAGAAAAAGTATTTAAGTAAGAAATGTGATTCTAAGAATTAAAGTCTAAAGGACCATCTAGAATTTCCTAGCTGTTTGTGAAATAAAAATACTGGAATCAGTCTTCTACCGACTCCGGCGGAAAATCCATAAATTCGTAAAATCTTCAGAAAAAGTATTTAAGTAATAAACATAATTCTAAGAAGAAATGTCTAAAGAATCTTCTAGAAATTCTAAACAGTTGGTAAGATAAAAATTCGGGAATCGATCAGCGGCACTGGTCGACACCGGTTTTGAAGAAATTCCTTTTAATTCCGGAAAATTCCAGAAAATCATAGAAAATACACTATATTGGAAAATGATATTTAAAATTGAAATCGGTCAAATACGGAAAGTAAATCGAAAAATACGATCGAAAAACTGAATACGCAATTATGTACGTATTCCAGGAACGGGGTATTACACTAATGCAAAAGCCCTACATGCTTTAAGATCTACCCTAAATGATGATTATTTATTTAGGGTTGTTAATCTTGATTTGGTTTTTTATAGTTTGGAACACCCTCCTCTCCCTTGGCGAAAAAGATCTATGTTATGCCGGGAGCGATTCGGACGTTGGAAGCGACACCTCCAACGCATGCTATATGGTCCAAGGGGATAACCCCCTTGAGGTAACTACCGAATCCGAGGTAGATGATAATGACATGTCATATGATGAACTTACTTCATTTTGTCAACAACTATTAGAGAAATATGACATGCTAAGAAAAGATAATAAAAATTTGAAAAAGAAACTTGATTGCATGCATATAGAACATGATTCATTTAGAAGTAACATTGCATGCTTAGAAAAAGAAAATAAAGATTTAAAAAATGAAAATGTTTCCTTGTTTTCAAAATTGAATGGTCTTTGTGAAGGAAACACAAATTTGAAAGATAAGTTATCTTGGTGGAAAAACAAAAAGAAATTGCTTTTCAAGAAAACAACTCTTTGAAAAGAAAAATTTTTGAAAAAGAAAAAGAAAAAGTTTCTAAAAAGAAGAAAAATGACTCTATATCTCACATGTCTTTACATGCCACAATTGATGATAGTGAGATTAATCTTTTGAAAAATAAAATTAATAATTTGAACTCAATTTTGAGCAAATGTGCATTTGATCATTCTAGATTGGAGTCCTTATTTTCAAAGAAACAAGCTCCACATGTTCATGCACATCACTCTCATACATATGCTTATGTTGCACGTCATGACCACACACATGCACATAAGCATCCTAAGGTGTACACATGTACACATTGTGGCCGCAAAGGCCATTTAGTAAAATTTTGTTATGACAAGTTGCATCATTTTAATTTTGTTAATCATAAAAATGTTTGGGTGCCTTACAAAGCTAACCCCCAAGGACCAAGAAAAAATGGGTACCAAAACCCCCACCTTGTGTATTTGATGTAGGTGAGGGCTCTCACAAAACGTGAGGGAATTGGTGCCTTGATGGTGGATGCACTTGGATTTGATGAACACATATATGGATGCATCGCTATCAAGGAAGTTTGGTGGAAAGGCCACCATGTTTGGAGATTTGGAATAGTTTCATGGTTTGGTAACTATTTCTAAACTCCTTATTTATTTACATGCTTGTTCATATGTCATATTTTTAGCATGTTCATGTTTTATGTGTTTTGAGCTTCATGTGTTAAATATTAGTTTAAATGTAGTTTTTATCAACACTTGTATTTATACATGTACAAATAGTGAGAACAAATTGATTCATATATGTTTGCACTTCATGCTCATTTGTACCCACTATATGCACATGTATAGACTAGTTTTGATGATTCTTTCATTTATACTTATTTTGCCAATTTTCATGTTTTACTTCATGTATATACATTTTTATTCAAATCTAATAAACATACATGTATACCCGTGAGTCTCTTGCCTTCATGCAAATACCTTTAATAGACTCTTTTATGTTTGGGATATGTATGTGTATTGTTAGGATTGAATAAATCATACATATACCTAGAAGCGTATTATTTTTTTAAAAAATAAAATTTTCATGTTTTATAAAATGTTATTCATGTTTTGAGATTCAATGTCTATTTTCATGAAAATGCTATTTACATGATTTTTGAACACTCACATTTTATTTACTTTGTCATGACTTAGTTTCATGGACATATTTTTGAGCTTTATAGATTATGAGTGTAAAACTTTGTGTATTTAGTCTTGATTCATGAAAAATATATGATTTGATATATTTGAAGGATCTTTAACTAGTTTTTCAAAAATTAATTTAACTAGTTATTTATTCTTCGAATTCTATAATGAGATATACACTTGATCTTACCTTACTTCAATTGGTATCATTGAATCGTTTCAATTGGTATCAATTTGACTCTATATTTGTATATACTCATTTGTTTTCTTATATATATGTATCAATGTCAATTGGTATACTCTTTATTTTTCATACATATATATGATTTTCATGTGCTTAACTTTCAAAAGCACAAAGTTTTTGATGAAAAATAAAAATATTTGATCATTATGTTTTCTTTTGATATCAATATGTTTCAACTTCATATTTGTTAAATTTCAATTGGTATCAATATGATTTACAATAATGCTTATTTTCAATTAGGTATCTTAAAATTTGATTGTTTTACAAGAGCTCTGATACCTTAAAAATTTTTGTTTAAGAAAAATTTCAAAATGTTTTGATATGTATTTCCTATATGCAAGGAGAGCTTAACATCTCTTCTACATATAGATTCATGATGAGTATATTATAAATTGAGGAGCTTGACAACTCTTCTTTATATGATATACGTGTGTAGGGGGAGCTTCACATCTCCTCTTATGCATTACATAATATGTGTTATGTGAGTTAGGGCTTGTCATCCCTTCTTCATGTAATGCATATGTGTAGGGAAGCTAACTTAGCGTCTTCCTCTTCATGAATGTATATCGCATATAACCTTTTATTGATTTGTTTAGCCCCTTCTTGATCTTTTTGTTTTTGACAAAAGGGGGAGAAAAAAAATTTTGTTTGATTTGATTTTACTTTGAACCCTTTGTTGATGAGTGACAAAAAGGGGGAGAAGTATTTGAGTTTATATGCATGTTTGATAAAGATTTATGTTTATGCATATATACTTTTGTATTGCAAATAGGAGAAAAAGATTTTGTTTTATGCTTGTTAGCATGTTTAACTCCTAGATTTGCATACATGTTTATGAGCATACATTGCATACTTATTGTTTATTTGTCATGCATGAGTTAAGGGGGAGCTTCTTTGAAGCTTTACTTTAATCCATGCATATATAACTTTATGAGTTTTGTCATCATCAAAAAGGGGGAGATTGTTGGCCCAAAGGCCCATCACTCTAGTTTTGATGATGATCAACTCATAAAGTTATGTTTACTAATGATCTTGTGTTTAATTAGTGACAAATTCATGATCAAGATCTTAGTAGGTGCAAAGCTTCAACAAAGGATTTAAAGTCAAGTTTTGGAGCTAGCACGGTGTTTGAACCAAGTCAAGAAGGCTTCAAGTGAAGACTTCAAGAAGATGAAGACTTGAGTCTAGGTTTGTTTTAGAAGATTTTGTTTTTAGATAAAATGTAAAGGATAGAATAGTGGTGGATTGCTCAAGTACATATACACACACACTCTTGATTTAATTGTCTTTTCATAAAAGAATTTTTAGTTTAGAAAAGACTTTCATTTTGGTAAAATACTATTTTGGTTTTTGGTATTTCTCATATACATATCTTTAAACCAAAACCAAGTTTAGAGCTTAATGACAAAAACATAGATATTTCTTTATGATTATGTAGTAGATCATATCCATACACACTATACTTCAAATATATCTAGAATATCTTGTTTTTGTATTTGGTGATGTTTTGGAAAAACAAATTTGGAAAAACATGTTTTGAAAAATACAGTTTTTATCATCAGCCAAATATTTTCAAGTTACAAAAATAGTCTAATCTTTTATAACATGCCTTGATTTTGTGCAAGCATGTTTGTATATCAAAGTATATTGGTAAAACTATTTTTTGTAGATTTTTCTGTATTTATGGGATTTTATTTCAATCAAAAAGACAACATTTTTAATCCCAGAAAAACTGTTTCAGGCTTCAGCTAGTCGACTTACTAACTTTATAGTCGACTAACTCTGAAGTCGGTCGACCGGTAGAGTCGACCGACGTGCACAGACGTGCACGCCTTTGTGCACTGGAGGACGGCCGACCGGACGGTCGACCGCTCCAGAGAGCTCTGCTCTCTGGAAATTTCGGCCAACCGTACAGGTCGACCGACAGAGAGTTCTACTCTCTACTCCAGTGGCTCGGTCGACCCGGGCGGTCGACCGTGGCTCCAACAGTCGGATTTCTGACCGTTGGCGGTCGACCGACCCGGTCGACCGGCAGGCCTGACAAACCCCAACGGCTAGTTTTTGACAGCCTATAAAATTGGGGGTTTGGTCATTGTTTTGAGCCAAGATTTTGGAGACTTTTAAAGCCAGTTTTTCCTATTCATTCCAGAGATTTTTCTCCACAAATTTGAGTGCAAATATTTCGTATCAAAAGAGTTTTTGATCAAGAGTGTTAAAGTGATTCTTTGAGTTTTTCCTCCACCTTTCTCATCCTAGTTTTTCTCACACAAACACTTGAGCTATTCATTGCTATTCATCTTATAGGAGTGTTGTAGTGAGAGCTTTTATTGGTGATCAAAGTGTTTAGATCACCAAGAGATCATTTCTTGTACTTTGAGGAGGCGGACGTGTGTGTCCGCGTTGTTTCGAGTTCGGGTGCGAACTCCGTGTTTGAGGTGCGGCCTCGGCAAGCCGGTGGGCTTGCGTGTGTACGGACTAGGGAGTCCGAGGCTTGTAGGTGCTGCGGCACCGAGGAGAGATCCATTAGGATCTTGCATAGTGGAAATCCTTCGTGTGTCGAAGGCGGGGATGTAGAGCAAGTGTGCTCGAACCTCGAAACAAACCCTTTGTGTTTGCGATTGCCTTTTCTCTCTCTCTCTCCCCCTTACTTATATCTTGCATTCAATTATAGTGTTAATGTTTATATGCTTGATATACTTGTGTGCTTATTGATATACTTGCTTGGGATTGTTTGCTAACACTTGTATTCAACCAAGAGAGCCAACGCGGCACCTCAACCCATTCAAGGGGAATCTGGAGGAGTTTGTCCAGAGCCCTTCACGGGGAATTCGGCAACACTCTTTGGTTATACGTGGTGTTTAGTATAAGAAGTTTTATTAGGTCATAATTGTTTTTAGCTTCCGCATTATTTGGCATTAAGTGACCATTAGATTAGCCATCACCTATTCACCCCCCCTCTAGGTGAACTTACAAGTTGTTGGAGCATTAGATTTTTCAAGATTTTTAGGGAATATTTACTTATCGTTCTGTCATAACTGGACACCAGTACAGTAAATATTACAGCTATTCATCCATATTGACAACTGAAAATAGCATTTCTGGTCCCTTGTGCTTATATTGCTCAATTCTCTGCCTGGTCTGCCTTGATGCTCCATTAGTTAATCATGGTTCACTTATCATTAAATCTTAGGATATTTATGTTCTCTTCTAACCTTTGCATTTGATAATCACCTTGACTGATTTGTAAGTGTCATTGTAGCATAGAGGTGAAGTCTCTTGCAGTTGTGCAATAGATCGGGGAATTTGCTGGCAGGATCCACATTGACTCACCTGTAAGTGTTACTAAAGTCTCTTGCCGTTGTGCATAACGTCTGTGTATTTGCTTGCCGGACAGCCAGCCAATCTAAATTGCCACATTGTTTTTTTGTACATTAGTTAGAACATGTACTTGCATTAGCTGATTAAAGGAATAACATATGGTTGACAACTGTAGGATCGTACTAACCGCAATTATTTTAAGTTTATTTAAAGAGGAAGGGGTCAACGCTACTCACCTAAACTATAAATTGTTGCCCTAATTAAACATCTCAAAGGATCTATAATCAACCCACATGCATCAGCATGGAGGTCATAGAGGCATTAGTAATAGATTTTATTAACCTTCATTGTAATGTCATCACCCAATAAAACCTGTTTCATCTTGCTATTATACATATTTATTGCGTTTAATTTGTAGATTTCTTTTCTTTTCTTTTTGTTTTTTCTACTGGTTTATATTGGCTCAAATTTATTTGAAACAGAAAGAGTTCAATTACACATGACCAGGACTTTGCTTGTCAGATAAAATAATGAGATATTCTACATATTTGATTGTGTGCATCACCTTTGAGAAAGTAGTTGGGTTTAGGAGGTCATTCTTGAATCTTGATGTACACTGATTAAGTTCACCTGTACTTGCTGATGCTAGAATCCAATTCATCATTATTTTGATTTGACTTTTCATGCATTTTTAATTATCAAACTGTTATGTATGCAATTCATTCATAGATTGAGTTTCATGAATTATTATCACAAATGTTACATATTACATAGTTTCTTTATCTGAAAATTTCACACTAGAGCTTGCTGAATAGAAGGGAGAAATAATTTGGAGATGCTTCAATCCAAATAACTTTGGAAATTAGCAGTGGAAAATTGAGGTCTATGAGGGTAAGTTTTTTATTTTTACTTTTTTTATTTTCCTTTTCCCAACACTAAGAGAAAATGGTTTTACTAATAAGTTATGCATTAAAAGGCAAAATTACGATATAACAAAAATGCTATGACAAATACATGCAAATCCATCTTGTCTAGCTTCAGATTGTATAATTCTTTAAATACGACCAATTATTACAATTTGATCCTTTTTCAAAAAAAAAAATTATATACATTTAGCCTATATATGCTGCCCTCATAATTTATATTAGTACATTAGTTAGTATATTACTTAAAGTGCATTATCAGAAAAATCAAAGACTTTGTTAGTATGTCATATTCCTTAATTACTTGTGATGCAATAACTTTGAATAGTTCATTGATACAGGCTTTATGCATGCCATTGGGTGATGTCTAAGCTATTAGAAAACTCAACATTAGCCAATTTTTGTCACATGATCATTTCACCTCCAGCTATCAAATATCCACCAAATGCTTAATTAAAAACAAAACAGCAATATCATCTCTTCCCAAAAAAAAAAAAAACTGTAAACATGTCAAATTTTCAACCCATCTCTCTCACACTAGGCTACATCATTATAACAAACCTCTCTTTGTTCCAGTTGGTCAAAATCACAAGTCACAATCAGCTATATATCATGAAGATTTCTCTACTATATGTCAGTTCCTTGTAAGGTAGCCCAATGGCCGGCCCTTGACCTCAACTGGCCGGCAGCAGCAGCAGCCAACACTTTCAACCGCCCTCACACTTTCATCAAGCCTTCACTATAAATAAACAAACTCTCAGAAAATCAATCCAAGCAAATAAAAAAGAAGAGAGAGCTAACCAAAACTTTTTGAGTACAAAGAGAGAAGAAACAAGAGAACACGCTAGGCTTGGAACTCAGAAGCAATGAGGCAGGCGGGGGCTTACTCCGGCATGCTCTCCGGCGGGATATCTGGCAGGACCGGGCCCCACTCCCTGCCGCTGGCGAGGATCAAGAAGATCATGAAGAGGTCGGGCGAGGACGTGAAGATGATATCGGGCGAGGCCCCCATCATCTTCTCCAAGGCCTGTGAGCTCTTCATCGAGGAGCTCACGCTCCGGTCGTGGGTGGTGACGCTGCAGGGGAAGAGGAGGACCCTGCACAAGGAGGACGTGGTGGCCGCGGTCATGGCCACCGACATCTTCGATTTCCTCGCCGAGATGGTGGCCTCTGAGGCCAAGGCTCCGGCTGCCAATGGTGCAAGCTCTGAGGGGGGAGCTGAGCTCTGAGTCATCGTGACCGAGTCAGTTTCTCTGTGATTATTCGTTTGTTAATCTTGTTCACTGCAAATGATTTGGTTATCTCTTTCATTGGTTTTAGATTCATTTAAACGGTATGTCGTGTAACATATGCGACTTGAATTATAATTTGAATTTACTGACATTTAGATAGCTCAGAATGCTACGTATAATATTTTAAGCTTGATAATTGGTAAAGGTTTGTATGTAGAGCACTCAGGAATTTGAGAAATGCAGGGAATAAGTTCAGAAATTAAGATTTTTATGCAACTTTGTTAATTGGTTAGTCGATCTTAAAACGATGTCAGTGAAACAGGAACATATATTTACGCCAATATCGAACAGACATCCTCTTTTTCTTTTTCTTTTTTGTGATTTTTTGGAGAGAAATACGAGTGTCGATGGTGGTGTATAAGAAATCTCTTCATAGTTTGTTAGATGTGTATGTTTAGAACTTGTGATTTTTATTGTGAGATGTAAATAAAATTGTTAGAGGTGCTTCTGGTAATTAGGTATCAACTCATATTGAGATCTATAGACAATGCAATTGTGGTGGAGGTATCAACTGTAATTAGGTATCAATAAGTCAGACTTGCAGATAGCACGACCGTGATGGAGAAGAGAAGTCACGACTTCGTTCCATGCAGGTTTGTATCTTTCTGTTTTGAAAATGTTCCGTTAAGTTTCTATTAATGAAATGCCGAGATTTCTTACCTCATGATTTTACGGGAAAAAGACTATTAGTGAGACCCTCACCAATTATGGGGAGCGGGAGCAAGTTGTGAAAAAGAAAAGGGCAAGGTCTTCTGACTCAAAGAGATGGGCTTTTGGGACCAGCTAAGGGGCCCACGGGCCATTATCATCCTTGCACTGGTGGATAAAATCCAGAAACAGAAATGGTCCATGTCCAGACTCTTCTGTCGGCCCAACTGTCATCTGGAATTTTTCCAACACAAGGTAAGTTTTTTTTTTTTTAAAAAAAGAAGTTTCCATATGGAATTTTCTTTTTCTCTCAGCCGAAACTTTCTTTAGAATATAAATGTTTATTTCACCGAACAAGAGATTTTATGTATCTAAAAAGAAAAACAAAATTTTTGATTTGTAGGGGTGGCAAAGTTTCTGATACCCCAATAATCCGATTTAGATTTAAAGTAGATCATGTAGATTGTTGCGTATGGATCCCAAAAGTAGATACCAATTCTTAAAAACTTGAGATGTATATTAAGAATTAAAGAATTAAATCTAAATATATATTTTAAATTTTAGTTCACCTACATCAACCTAAATAATTTTCTACTTTGAAAATGGTTTATGTAAGAATATTCGAGTGCCAAAAAGAAAAAGGAAAATTTCACTATAGTAATCTACTTTGCTTCATAATTAAAAAAAAAACTTAACATAATTTGATTCGTTACAGCCTCATTCACGTCAGCATAAATTGGTTCCTCCCAATTACTACTTGTTTATATATTTTCATTTCATCTTTTACCCTTCTTCATCGCTCCTGACGTTGCTTTCTCCTTAACCTTGACCCCGATGCAGAGTAATTCGCGGGTCGACATGAGTGGTCAGATCGTCGTGAGGGCTGAAAGGGGGCGGGGAGCCCCCGAACCATTTTTTTTTTTGAGATCGACTTTTTTTGCAGATCTTGCTCGCGATGAGTTTTTGTTTGTGTTTGTGATTGATGTGATATTTAGATCTGTAAAGTATTGGAGGTCATTCGATGTCAATGAATGGGGATTTGTTGATGATGGCGATGCTGAATGAGAACTGTGATTCATAATCACAGTTCTATGTAACGACTGCGACCAAAACTGTGATTATGGTCGCAATCCTTTTATTAATTGAAAATTATTGCATTTTGCATGGACTGCAATTATTGTCGCACTCCCAATATAGACTGAAAAATTGTGTTTATGTGAGGACTGCAGTATGATCGCAGCCCTAATAAAGACTCAAAAATAAGGCATGATAAAAAGGACTGCGATCGTGATCGTGGTCCTATAAACACTCAGAAACATGTTCTAATAAAGAGGACTACGATCATAATCGCAGTTTTATAAACACTCAGAAACAAGACAGTTTTTGTGAGGACTGCAATAGTGATTGCAATTTAGAAATAGGGCATTTTCATGAGGACTGCGATCATGGTCGCACTCCTCAGAAATAAGTTTTTTTTGTAAGGTTGCGATACATGGTCGCAGTCCTCAGAAATAAGTTTTTCTTGTGAGGTTGCGATCATAATCGCAGTCTTATATACACTTGCAGTCAGCATTTTCGAAGCCATTAATGTCGGAGCATTTGTGTCTATCGTCGCTGAGGAGCGCTTCTGCGCTTGACATATGAGCGCACGTAGTTGATTTTTTTAAAAAAAGTGACTGACGCTAACAAAATTATGAAGCTGAGTTTTTTCTAATTATGATTTGACACCGTGAGTTCAGTGAAATGCCAAAAAAAAAAAATGATGTCACATATTTATAAGAAATTAAAATATAAGAACAACAATTGAGCAACAATAATCCAACCCAATATTAATCACAAGCTCTCCGTTGTAAAGGGCACAACTGTAATTTCAGGACCCCTCACAACGTCATTTTCGACATTCACGTTAAATAATTTTGTCTGCCACCGGTGCAAACTCCTAATCACAAAGGGAACTGATATTGCCACCCAAAAAAAAAGAAAATGAGAAAGTGACCTCATAAATATTTACATACATTATTTTTTTTTACAATTTTACTCATAATAAAATATTCAAAAAAATTTCTTCCTCCTTCATTTCCTCTCTCCCCTTGCTCCTCCGTCGTCTTCCATGGCGACCCACCCCCTCCTCGACCGAATAGAGGGGGGAGGGGAGCTTTGGGAGTTGGGGTGGGGTGGGGGGGGGGGGGGGTTGGGGTGGGGGGGTTGGGGGACGAAGAGTGGGGTCCGTCGGGGGACGAGGTGGTCGCGGACGTAGGGAGAGGCTGGCGTCGCCGAGAGATGAGGTGGTCGCCGGTGAGGGGGAGGCCAGGGTTCGTTGGGAGAGGAGGTGGTCACTGTTAAGGGGGGAGCATGAGTATGCCGGAGAGGGGGAGGTCCATTGGTCACCGACATGAGAGGGAGAGAAAGAGGAGAAGAAGAGAGTGTTTTGAGAGTTTTTGAATATTTTGAAAGTGCTTTTATTAATTTTTAGGGTACCCTAATCTAAGGGTGCCTTCATCACTATTGGGGTGGCAGTATCCCTTTCCACTCAAAGGCTATGAATGAATGTGATCATATTCATGTAAAATCAAATAACCAATATTTCTGTTTTATTATCGATATTTTTTCTAATTTTTGGGCGGGGAGAGAAATTGAAAGAATAAAATTAAGATGAAGGAAGAGAGCCTGGAGGCGGTGGGAAGGACAAAGTTGTAACTTCGCAGCCCGCAGCGGCGGAGCCCGACGACGCCAAAGCTCTCGTCGTTGTTGACAGTTAAGAATCTAGTTCTTCTTCTTTTTTCTTATTTATTTGTTTGCTCGTTTTGTATGAGAAAACGCAGAGATTGTGAATTTTCGTGAAATTTTACGGAATTCTGGCATTACAATTTCATGGGTTTTGTTAATTCGTGAACTGCTTTTGGAGAAAACTTCCCCTTCTGTGAATAAAGATACTTTTTATTTTATTTTTTTAAATAAGTCATGTTCTTGTTTGAATTCCAGCTTATTTGTGGTACTGTGAAGTGTTTGTTTGGTTAATTTGATAATTAGCTCCTTTTCTTTTTCTTCTTGAGGAAGAATTTGATAGCTCCTAGAATTTCCTTTGACATCTTTTCCCCTGAATTAAAGATTGAAATTGAAAAGGACATTATTAATATGTTAGTAATGTTTAAGTTGTATTCTAAATTTGAACTCTGTGTTTGAGAAATCCAAGAGGAAAATAGAGCTTGCATCAAGATTCCATTTTCATATAGTCCAATTTAGACAATGACTATTGAATCAGATGGTTTCTGGTTTAATTTCAGTGATACAGCTGCTTGAACTTTACTTTTTTATTTGATCTGGTCATTCTTTTAGCTGGTCTGAGTTAATATTTATTGAGAACATAAGGGTTGTTTCTGATTCCTGATTATTGAATTTTATTACTTAGATGTTTATATTTACTTTAATTAGTTCTGTATATATTGATGCAGTTCCCTGTAAAAAATCATATAACTTCTATGTTTTGATATGTGACAGGAATTAGAGTTCTTGTAAGTTTCACAGTGAGGCCCTTTCTTGACATAGTTTCGCCATCTAGGAATTTGACACCAAATGGTAGAGGGCTAGTGTAAGGTAATCGAACTCATAGCTGATACCATTTTTTTTGCCGGAAAAGATTAGATGATGATGGCGATAATGAGTTGCATATAGCTTAAATGACATTTCGGATAACAATCAATAAAATTAGGTAAGTCGGTGATATATTTAAACAGTGGCACTAAATATTGTGGATAATCCTCAAGATCTCGCTGATGTCAAGAAAGTTTTGGATTAATGAGGATTAGGACACTCTTTGATCTCTGATTTGTTCTACTTTAATGCCTGAGTGTTTTAATGCCTTCACTTTTTTGAGTGCTTTACTTTTCTATAATCATTACTTGTTGGAAGAATGATGTTATGTTCTTATGTTTCACCAGACTTAGGCCTGTCAATAGGTCGGGTCCAGACCCGGACCCGACCCGGACCCGACCCGATTAAGCGGGTATGGAAAGGGTTGCTCTGGACCCATACCCGTTTACCCGTATACCCGTATACCCGAGTATTAAATGGGATGGGTCTGATTTTACTTGAACCAGACCCAATTACCCATTTACCCATTTCAAAATATAAATATAAATAATACTAATAGAATTAAAACCCTCTCAAGACTCTATGAGCAAATGATCCCTTTATGCTTTAAATGTTGAAGACTGTTAGTTGATTAGGGGTGATTCTATTGTTGTGTTTTCTCAAATAAATTTGGGGGCCTTACTTTAAATTTTTTTCTTTATTAGAGTCTTTCATCGAAAATTTTCCCTCCACCTCTTACACCTGGTTGCATTTCATCTTTTATTGATATTAAAACATGCTTTCTTTTTCTTTACAAAATTTTTTTCCCTCTCTTCATGTGTTTTTGTTACTGTATTTGTTTATGTTTTTTTTTTGTTATGGGTCTGGGTAAACGGGGCTGGACCCGCGGGTACAGCGGGTCCGGGTATGGAAACCCACCTTTTAGACCCGTGGGTAAACGGGACGGGTATGATACCCTCTTGGGTAAACGGGTCCGGGTATGGTACCACCTGTACCGCCCCGAACCCGACCCATTGACAGGCCTAACCAGACTCTACAATAAGAATTGAAAAAAGCTTGTGGATTCTGTGAATTCACGAGGATATCAAGAGACCAGAATGATTAAGCATAGCAACATGTTCGAAAGTATGGAATATTTTGGCTTTGTGGCAATTTGTCTAAAGTTTGTTTGTTTGTTTGTTTTTTTTTTTTTTTTTGTGGTGGTGGTGGGGGGTGGGGGTACGATCTTTCTGATGTTTGTTCACTATGCTAGTGTTGTTGATGTTTGGTATTTTAGTTTAATTAGGAATTTCAGAAGGAAGACACCATGTACATGTCAGACTATGTTAGCTTTCAATGTTGAGACTTATTTGAGTTTCAATCTAGTTTTGGTTGTTTCTAGTAATTGATGTGGAGGTTTTTTTTTTTTACAGTTTTAAAGAGCAATTATATTATAAGTTATCTGACTGGTGTCATCATCATCCAAGTACTTCCCTATGAAAATGAGATCAGCTATCCTAAAGTTGTGCTTGGTAAAGAATCTATGGACCAGACAGCTCTCCAATAATCCTAGATGGTTGGTTGGCGGGTAGGAATGTATCCTATATATTGATCATGCACTTTAAATTTCTACAACCAAGGAGCACTTCTCTTTAAACTCTCTTAGACTTAAAAAGAGTATAGAGGGTGTCGCTCCAATTGTTTTCCTATATATCCAACTCCTTCGCTTTGAGATTTTTCATTTTCATTTTTATTTTAATACCTTTTTACTTAATTATTTTATTTTTTTTAGAAACAGATGGAGGTCACCTCCAGCCAATTCACACGCATCCATCCCCTGTTCAAGAACTGTGGGGATTGAACTTGGAATCTCCTCGGGAGGGAAGGGTGTTACTACTAGGCTATCCCGCTGGCCACTTTGACAATTTCATGCTTACCACGATGTAAAACCCTTTAGGTTTGACTAGTTTCTAGGTTTATGCCTTGAAATACAATATTTGCAGAGTTATGTCTGGACACCTTCTCATCTTGTTTTCCTTTGGAATGATTATAGATGCTGTTGTAAAATAGAAATTTTAAATGTGTGTTAGTTGTTATCTATTAATCTATTAGTAATTTGACAAAACTTAAGAATAGAAGAAAGAGAAGCCTACATCTCATAGGCACTACGCTGATCATCTTTTAGTGGTTCTCTAAGCAAAACTTTTCCTTGGCGCCATGTGAGTATCATCACACTACCAATCGAATCCAACGATTTTACATGTTTATTTTAATTGGAGGTAGGCCTCAAACTTGTGACCTTCATGTTACAAGCAATGCCTTTACAAACTGGTCTCAAGTTCCTATCCGATTTTACATGTTTAATTAACCTTATTGACAGTGATCACTAGTAACAAGTTTATGAGTGTAACTTATCCCCATAATTTGTTCAATCTAATGGTTTGGCATACGTTTGTGCTTTATGTAACAACAATCTATAATGTTTGCATAATCATGAAATTATTTTCCTTTTGCTTATCAGAGGTTGCACGAGTCCCTTCACCAGAAAAAGGCCCAGTTGGCTCAATTAATAGAGGTCAATTTTGGAATACATTTATTAGGTCAAGTTTAATTTCAATCATGTTAATATGAAAGGGGAACATTAACGAAATTTCTTATGTTGGACTTGCAGATGCTGTTCTTGCACAGGTAGAGACCGAAAAGAGAAACTCTTTAATCAAGGCATGGGAAGAGAATCAGAAGTCCAAAGCTGAAAACAAGTAAGATAAAGGGTCCCTTTTCAAACTAGCTGTTTGTGATAGTATGTACATGGCATATGCATAAATAGCACAATACATCAACACCCAGAGTGTTTGATGTGATACACAACATCTAAAACATCAAAAACTTGAAACCAAATTTCTCATCAGAGGCCAGAGAAGCAGCTCCACAAACATCAGTTTTCAGGTTCTTTAGCTGTCTCTCAGAAAAATGAAGTCCATTCTTTAGCCCAGAGATGTTGCCTGGCCATGGAGAAGTGCTAAGTTAGCTTGTTATGCATTGTTAGCTCACAGCGCAGAAGCTTGAGATTTTCAATATATTAGTTTCCTGGCATGATATTGGAGAATCAGGTTTCAAGAGGTGCTAGGTCAAACGGCATTTATGTTCCCATTTATATAGGCAATTGCAGATGTTTATGAATTTATATACCATTTATTGTGCCACTTTGTTCTGATGATAAGATCCATACCACAGGTTGTTGATGTTTACCTATTTTGCGTGACTTTTTTTTTTTTTTTTCATGTATTACTCTAGAATCTATAGTTATGGTGCGCTTTTGAAACCAGACTCAACTATTTGAGCTTCCAGTTTTCGTTATGCTAAAGTTGATGTATCAAGAGACCATACTATTTAAATAAATCGGCTTAGTTAGATGACTTGAAATCATGTAGCATTATTAATCTTTTTATCTTTTTGTTTTGAGAGAAAATTAGGCATCCCTTTTTCAAACATTTGAACCCTTGACCGCTCTCCTCCTTCTACAACTGTAACAACTACACGACCTTTAGCCCAAATTTTTGGTTTCGTTCAATGCTGCTATTTTAAGGGCCGTGGCTTCCCTCTCTCCCCTCAAATTCATTATCTTATATCGCTGATCTGAAGAAAGATAACCTGTATAGCTTGTGAGTTCTAATAGTTGCTCTCTCACAATGTGAAACAGGGCTGAGAAGCAAATGTCATCTATTAGTTCATGGGAGAATACAAGACAGGCATTTATAGAAGCTGAGTTGAAAAGGATGGAGGTGAGTACTGTCTCTTTGACTCTGTCTGGAGCATATTTGGCAGTTAAAATTCATGAATATTATAGATTCTCATACCATTCCCAGGAGATAGTTGAACCTGAACATGGATGCTTAGTGCAACGACGAGCTCTTCTTTCTTGAACTGAAAAGCTAACATGGAATGGATGAAAAATACTTCAAGGAGAAATACGACAAAAAATTTCTCCCAGCTCACTCTACAGATGACTGCAATATACATGAAACATTAGTATCCCATAATTCTGGAAATTTCCATACAACAAAATTAAGATGCTGAACTGGGTCTGAGATATAAAGGGTGTTGAAGTTTAGCATGATTTTATAAATAAAACCCTTTTTCCTAGACCAAAAAACAGAAGCTTAACCAGCATGGTAGTTTAAAAGTCTTGAAAAGAAAAGGCCGCAGCATAGTTCACCAATAGAACACACAAACATATGGACACATATTTATTGCTTTTCATTTTGCTATTTCCCTGTATAAACATGTGACGATTGGTTACCTGATTTACGAGCAGGAAGCACTAGAAAAGAAAAAGGCTCAATATGCCGAAAAAATAAAGAACAAGATCGCGATGATTCACAAGGCAGCAGAAGAGAAGAGAGCAATGGTTGAGGCGAAGCGGGGAGAAGATTTACTAAAGGTGGACGAAGCTGCTGCAAAGTATCGAGCGACAGGGATTGTCCCCAAGAAGGGCACCGGTTGCTTCGGCTGCTAGTGCTTTTAGTCCAAGGAGGGATAGGTCCAGGTATCGGTGTGAGCTGTGTTTCCATGAGAAGTTGTGATCGAAGTTTGCAGCGTGTCCATGTATTTCAATGTTTTTGTATATATAGAGCGAATATGCGTTGCACGCGTAAAAGAAATAATGGGCAGGTGTGTATGCATTGCCAATTTGTGAATGTAAGATCCTGCACTGTCAGAACTGTCATCTGCAGCACGGGCAAGCGTGCAACTACTGTTAATTTGTGAATGTATCCCATCACCCATAGATTTGAGATTGGCACATTCATCTTTTTATATTTTCGTTCATTCCTTTATTCCACATTACTGCAGTTTCTTTGCATTCACTGTTTCACATGTCTATTAACAATACGCATGTAGCTCAAATTCTTGAATTGATTGCTAGAATTCTGGGATGTTTATTTTGCCAGCCCATAGATGATGACCTTGTACATTCTAAAATATTTTTTTGCCTACAGCCTCAACAATTCGGCAACATCTTGTAAATTGTTAAAACACAGAATCCTGTTCGCATTAATTTAGCTTGGACAACAATCATTATTTCTGGCCTTTCAAGATTAAACAGTGTATTAAGATGATACCAATATTCAAAATTGAGGCCCTAAATCCCATGTATTAGCCTCACTGACAGCATAGATTCACATATTAATTGCATAGCACAGCTATGCACCTACTCAAGTACAGCTCAGAAAAACATCTCACCCAGTTTCAAACCACATCAAGGGGAAAAGGGGAAAAAACACAGTTTTTTTATGTTTGTTGGACAGCAAGAATAGAAAGAAAATATTCTACATGCTCAGAACAAATAAAAACAAGACACGGATGATGGATGTAGACTCCAGCAGAACTAAAAATACAAATCCAGAAACATTTACTATCAATATTTTGCTTTTTCAGCAAAGTAGTGGGCAGAATCTACGATAGAAACCGGATTCCTAAATGTGAAGAAGACTAATAAATACTTGGTCTGGGCAGCCATATCCGGGACAAGAAATTAACTATGCTTCAGTGTGACAATTCTCAGTCAGTGATCAGTCTTTGTCTAGCGGCATGAAAAACTACAAATCACAGTCCGAAAGGACATAACAATAATATCAGCTCCCCTACAAGAGTGGAAGCTATACCCCCGCATTTCACTATTCGCTGCATCAGATGCATATCAGGGAACTTGGATGGCAAATAAATCAGCCCTGGAACAGAAACAAATAGGAATTATAAACCAGCAACATATAATAAAACAATAATAGAGAAGATAATTGCAACACAGACAATAGCTTCTGATGAACGCTATAGAGGGTATTTTTACTTACTTCAAGTTCATATATATACAAAGGTGAGGAAGTCCTGTAATTTATTCATCAACACCATTGATTCACATCGCAGACACAGATCATCTGCAGTAAATAGCCTGGTCGATCTGTGGAGGAATCTGCTTAATCTCAGTTCCCAATTCTTGCTCAATCCTATACCTGTTATAAGCATATTATTCCAGATATTAGCACAGAAGAAAAGAAACACTATCATACATATGCTAGAGGAGCAAGTGGCCATACAAGTTGAAGCGGTCCTCATAGGTTATCAAATTCACTGCCAGACCGAGGTGACCGTACCTTCCAGAACGACCAACCTGATATAAAGCACAGCCAAAAGAGGGGGAAAAAATCAGCTTCGAAAATTTTAATCTAATTTAAGTAAGACAAAAATAAATAAATAAAATAAACATCTTATGCTGAAGAAATGCTGATGTAAATCAATGCAGCCATATATAGTCCACACATGACAGACATCTAGAGTTCATTTGATTACTGCATCAAGGACATTTATTGGCAAAGCTCTAAAGACCAAATGATCAGGTCAGATCAATAGGTCTTTATTGCCACTAGTGTATTCCAATCCTTTGAGAAGGCCACCAAGTAAGTGATGCAGATTATACTAAAAACTTGTGTCCATATGCAATAACACCATACCCTGTGTAAATATGTTTCCGAGTTCTTAGGAAAATCGAAGTTGATCACGACATTTACAGCTTGGATGTCAATACCCCTTGTAAACAGATCTGCAAAAATCATAAACTCAAGAACATTATCATCTTAAATTAGGAAGCTGTTCCCAAATTGAGTACAGCTAAAGGGCTAAAATGACACGTGCCTAGTAGAGAACAATGTGAGCTAGAAAAAAAATCTCATGCAGATCTTCTGATGATGCATTAAATCATCATATCCTTCTAGTCCAGGATTTACAATGTTAACAATAGAAAACTTACGGAAACAAAAGGATCTAAGTCATAGAAATTCAGAATTAAATGCTAATTGACATCCTGAAAAGTCAATAACAAAGCAAAATCATCAACTAATTTGATACCTAGCACACGTTGACACACAAAAGTCTATCAATGTTAAAGCAAGCTAGACCAGGTTGTTCCTTCCAAAAAACTGTAATTAAGATATATGTTATTATAATAATAGATGATGGAAGATTGAAGTAACCGTGTACCTGTGCAAACAAGATTCCTACATGCACCATTTCGAAAATCATGGAAAACTCGATTACGGTGATCTTGCAACATCTTCGCATGTATGTAAAAGCAGGAGTATCCAAGCTCTGTGATTTTCTTTGCCAATAGTTCTACTCGGTTAACTGAGTTGCAAAATATGATAGACTGGTTTATTTGAAGCTGAGAAAACAAAGCACACAATTTCGTCATATGCACGTGTAATAGTCACTTGGAGACTGTAGAGAGGGTAAATAACTAGTAAAAGTAGAGGGCCAAACCTTTGAGAAAAGGGTATTCAGGCAGTGTACTTTCTGTCTTTCTTCCACAAAAGCATAATACTGTGTAATTCCCTTCAGAGTAAGTTCATCCATAAGATTAATTATGTAGGGCCTGGGTAGGTATCTATCTTTAAAATCCTTAACAGTGACAGGAAAAGTTGCTGAAAATAATAATATCTGCCGATTTGCAGGAAGGAAGTGTATCAACTGTTCAATTGAAGGTTGAAACTCAGGAGACAGAAGCTTGTCAGCCTGTGGAAAAGGGCAATTAACATGGGAAATAAAATAGTAACTTGAGAAATAGAATAATATTAATATATACATACATTTACCAGGAATTACAAAAACATAGGTGCATAACCAGAGAAAACACAAATGCAAGCATATTTGGTAACAAAAATTTAATTGCCAGCACATTGTTATCCATCAATCAGGTTAGAATCTCGATTGTCATTGGAACGAGATTTTCACTTTGCAATGGTGAAATACAACATATATGGTGCAAGCTCAATAGCAATTATATGCAGATTCCAATGACAAACAATATGCCTCATAAATGAAGCTAGAATTTTTTTTTAAAAAAAAACTATAAATTTACTAAGAATATATGCTTCTCAAACATATATGACTCAGAATCCACATATGCGTCTCAAAAATATGACTTCAGAATCCATAAATGCTTCTCAAACAGATTATAATCGTCATCATCTAAACATTTTCCGATAAAAAATGGGGTCGCGTATGGAGCAACTTTATGATTTAAGACTGCTCATCAACTTGATGTCAACCCTCTAACTTGGCGCTGAATTCCTACCCAAAGGAAAGCAAGGACAAAAGAGGACCTGCCATTAAACCAACAGGCCCAGTTGGTAGATAGTGAAGCCTACCCTGTGTGATGTGCAGAGATTAAGCTCATGCAACCAAAAGGAACCACCCTACAAAAAACTCCCCAACACTAGAAGAAAGGGGAAGATCAGTTTGCTACAGGGAAATAAATTCATCTCCTAGGCATGAAAAGACAAATGGCAAAATGAAAATGCATTTACAATTGCAATCCCCAGAAACTCCTCAAGTAGATAAATAAATTATTCCATATGATAATAGCCCCTGATATAGGAACTCAAATTATAATGTGAAACTTGAATGTCAAAACTTAACAACTAAAAATAGCTTTCTACAGGAAAAGTATTGCAAGAGAAACTTAGGTGAACACAACAAAGCTACTTTAAAAAAAAAACAGTTTCAAAAAAAATTTGACTTGCAAGGGTCAACACAATCAAACTACGGACAATCAACTATGCAAAAGATAGTGATTGCAATAATGATGAGAAAAATATAAACAACTTCTATCTTTTAAAGCATCCATCCTCAACTAACAAAATGAGCGCTCCAATTTAGGACAAACATTTATGACTAAATTTTCAATATATTGAGTTCAATGGAAAAACATAAAACAAAAGGATACCTCATCCATTATGAGCATTGAGCAATCCTTCAGGACACAAACACCTTTTCTAGTAAGATCAAGAATGCGACCCGGTGTTCCAACAAGTAAATGGACTGGTTGATACAAGCGCATGATATCATCTTTCAGACTGGTTCCTCCAGTGGTGACCATAACCTGAATCTGCAAATGTTTTCCAAGCTCCTTGCAAACTTGTGATGTTTGAAGAGCTAATTCTCGCGTAGGAACCAATATAACAACTGCAAACAACAAATAATGTCTGTAAAATATGCCTTGAATACATTACTGTCACACTCCCAGAATAAAAAAAATTATAAATGCATCGAGAAAATATCAATATTTAGTCATAAGAATATATTAACCAAGAACCTATGATGGAGTGGGATCCCAGAAAAAAACACACGGTATTATATGATACAAGTAAAATCAATTTTGGCATCACAATTTTGTACCCATTCTTCCACAAGAAAATCAAAATCATTTGGGTGTTAGCAGAAGAGGAGAACCTTGAATAGCATTTTTGTCCAGATCAATCTTTTCCAATGCAGGAATGCAAAAAGCTGCAGTCTTCCCTGTGCCATTTTTAGCTCTAGCAAGAATGTCACTGCCGGTTAGTGCAATTGGAATGCTTTCTTCCTGAATTGGAGAAGGTCTTTCAAATCCCTTCTCATATATCCCCATAAGAAGTTCCCTCTTGAGAAAATAATCTTCAAATTCATTTCCCTTAGTTGCAGTAACATCCTGCAAATGACATGTTTAGATCGCTTAATTCTTGAAAGTAACATAACCAAGAATGTGCAGTTAAATTCTAAAGAATGTTTTATTTTAACAAGCTATCTAAATAATTTTGATAATATAACCAAGAATACAAATCCAAGTTCCACAAGGAGTGCAATTAAAATATAAAGTAAAACTTTGACAAGCTGACTAACTAATGGTGTTCTCCACATCAACCACAATCCTAACATTGTTTTGACCGAACTACATGATAGCCTTGGTTAGCAGAACTCATGAAAGCATGACAACAAAAATCATGTGAAGAAACCCCCAAACTCTACAAACTACGCTTTCTGACTATTTGTCGTTCAACAATCAGCTGCTAAGTACACATTTCCAGCATGGGAGAAGTCCTCATATTCTACATCTTGAAAAACTGACACAACTAGTCATGAAATGTTTTATCTAGTTAGACTATAGTCCTACAAAAAACTATAACAGTTTAAACACTCAACACGCCCTTAGCCATTTGCTTATATACTCTAGATTATGGAAATCATAAAGTTCTTTGGTTCAATATTAGTCTTAAAAAAATTGCTGACCCAGTACAGTACTAAAGACATGAAGAAACATGGATGAACCATATAGCAAATATATGATCAGGACCAGCGTTTAAAAAGGCATTTCTGAGAAATGCCTAGAGTGCAAGTGCAACTCATGGCATTTGGCATTAAAACTCTTTGAGGCATGAAAAAAAATCACTTGGAACACAGAGGCATCAGCAGTTGAGGCATGTGGAAGCATATGCCTCACGCCTATTCTGCATGCTTAGATTGCACATCACGCTTCACTGGGGAGTAAAATTGTAAAAAGATTAAATCCACAATAGCAAGCTACGATCAGCAGCTTACCTTTTAATGATAGTCCTCAACTCTTCTTGAGTTTGACAGCACTCCGATGACACCTCTTCAAAAATCAGATGGTCATCTTCACCAGGTCAGTACGCTCGCACGCGCCACTATGTGTGCAATCAATTCCACCATCAATGTCTATTTGCAGGAAACATTGTTCAAGAGGAAAATTCCCTAGTTATCAGTTACCGTACTACTGATATGTCACTCATACAAGTACCTCTTCTCTTGAGATCTAAATACTCAGATGGAAATGTTGGTTTGGAGATTCTACTTCTTTTTAACAGTGTTAGGTCGTGGGGCAGGTGTTTAACTGCTGCCATGCTGTACTGAGTCATCCAGGCTTTGCAACAAGTCTTCTTTCTTTAAAATGTTGTATTGTTCATCTCTCTACCTCTAGTTGAATCTTTTATTTGAGCAACTTCATTTGACTCTTTTAATAAATCAGCTTATGATCTATCTCACACCAATCATGTATGTTACATTTTAATCAATTTAAATCATTCAAATTGATAATCTCATTTTATCTGTTACTAGCTTCTTAATTTATTATGATGAGAAGAGATTTACAGGTTTACAATCATATATATATTTAACTAGTTACCAAATTATTTGTTTCATATTTATAAATTTAAAGTATTAAAAGAATGGAATATTCATTAGGGTTTGTGTCTCAGCTCATGGCGCATTCCAACTCCTCTGCCTCACGTTTCCGTCTTCATCAAGAGTGATCAGGGATTGAGGATAAAGCAACACACTTATGTCTGCGTTTGTGTGATTCTCGCCTCATAGCAAGGTCCACTGCTTCACCTCACACTTCTTCCTTTTAAACTTTTTAAACACTCATCAGGATAAAGCAACACACTTATTCTGTGTGTGTATTGATAAATGAGAACGATCATAATCTGCTTTCAGGTAATGACTAGGCTTGACAGAGTAGATAACAGAACAGTGTCTCCATATATGGAAAATCATAATAAAAACAACAAAAAGTTCGCTCAAGTGACCATTAATGTTGAGCATAAAATTATTTTTAAATAACAACAATAAGTTCACCACGTAAAACAAGATAAAATCAAAAGAGAGCTATATTAAGATGCAAGTAAAGGAGTAAAATAATTGGATATGGGAAAGATGTCTAACAATAAAACTTTAATTTTCTTAGGCATTGCTGCAAGATAATTCCTTTTTTATTTACCTCAGTCCTGTAACGGGTATCTGGTGGCGGTATCTTCAATTGTGCCTTCCAATCCTGAGAGCTAGTACCATCAAAAGAAAACGAACAAAGAAGGTATCAGTTCCATAGTAGTCACATATTTCCATAGTTCACAGACAAATAGGTCAACCAATTAAAAGGGGAAGTTTTCAACCCCAACAAAAAAACAAAAAGGGAAAGGGGAAAAAATGCTTTCTGCCTCAATTACCAGTACAGTACAGATGATTAATGGACTACCCTTTCTTCACTCCTTTTAATCTTAAGCCCATAAATATAGAACAAGAGGCGTTCGAAGACATTTAATACAATTCTCATCGTTTCTCTTCTTTATGAGGTCATCAAGTTTTGCTCCTTACACACAGTTAAACTTTAGTATTCTTGGTGTCATGTACAAGCCACAAGCCACAAAATTTTAGTACTTGAACATCCTAACTCCTACAGCTTACTAAATTTGTCATGACTCCAATCAGTCAATAATCCACATAGATTCATACGCACTCCAGCCATGCATATACTATGCAGATATAAATACATGCACAAATGCATAAATGGATTTAAATGAGTTGCATGTATGTTTATATGCATGAAAACATGCATACAACCATCAGAACTCATTCTGAAAGTTTGTTGCATGTTTGTGAATAACTATAGGCCCTTTTGCAATTAGAGTAAATAAACACAACCTCGTTGCAAAATAGGCATAAAAGAAACCCTTTCAACAGAACCAGAGGCTATTTGGGAAAATACTAGCAGGAAATATAATTAGCAACACAAGGGGGACATCATTATCATTACCAAGCCCTTTTCCATCAGAATGGACAGCTACCGAGAACACCTATAGCAAAGCTGCCTCAGAAAGCATAGTAAAATTTTTGCAACTAACTATCAACATGGTCAATATCTTAGATAGTTTTGACTTCTTGTACATGGAAACAATGGCAAAAAAAGAAAGGACATTTCTTTAAAATCTACAAAAACACTTGGCAAGTAGGGACAACAATATTATTTATGCAGTTTAAGATCAAGCAACCAAGGGGCAGAAAAAGCTAGAAATCCCTCTTACTTAATAACCAAAAGGCCCTATTATTTTACATATTCTATTTCTCACATGTATAACCCACTGCCAGTGACTGAATGAATCAAGACAAACTCACTGCAATAAGTCCCTGCCCAAAACATTATCCACAGAACGAACCATTTCAAGTAATGAACATAGATGACAATGAAAGGAAGTATCTTAAACAAGTTTTTGGGTTATATAATGCTCAATATGCATGCAACTCCAAACATTAGAAACCCATCATGTTACACCAATTTGTAAGCACTAGACTTTTGCCTTATCTACTAGGATCTTGGAGGTTATTCCTAGCATAAACTTAACGTGCATCACATTACTCGCTTAGCTCCAAGCTAGGTCCAGTCCTAAGCTTTATGGAGAATTCCTCCTTTGCCTACAGTTAACTAGGCGAAAAGAAAAGGACCCACCTCGTAATGGTTAACATCAAGCCGACAAGCCATCATGAAATATTACAAAACATTGCCAGGGGCCTATCATGTGAAGTTGCATTCTGCAGTCAACCTATGAGTCAATGCATTAATGTAACAAATTATTTTGATATTAACCCCTTCCATCATTACATCTTTAAAGAATTTATTAAAACTTTGTTTATTCAGAGATGTTTTCATGAAAGACAGAAATGCCTTTCATGTCCTGATAACAGGATCATAATTACTTGCTATACCAACCGCATAACAATCTTGCCTGTCTGTATTACTGAAACTAACACCTCTGAAACAAACTAACATAGAACAGTAGAACAATGGCATATGAATGATGCAGGCTTGATTTCGGTATCTGCTCGGGACCTGCTGCTATGAAATGGGAATTGTCAAGTTAGTTAAGTTCGTTGGAGCTCGGCAGGAACAACTAGTAGTTGCTTTAGTTAAATGGGTAGCAGGTGTGGGTCGGGGTGTGGTTAAGCTCAAGATTAAACCCATCCGGCTACACACAATTCCAACGGGTATTTCCTTACGTGTTCCACAATGCAGAGGGAGCACACAAAAGGGGCAGTTGAGTGTATTTTTCTCTTTTTAGCTTTGATTTTCTTGATAAAATCCTGTGTGATTGTGTCTGAAAATGGAGCTCTTAAAAGAGATTGGGGGCACTCTAAATTCGCCCCAATTTCTATCAAATACCCAATTATCCCTCTTGATTGCAAATTCTCCTTGATCTCTTTGTGATTTAAGTCGAGATGGCACCCAGGAATCAGCATCGGTACAATCCGGCAATCGTCGAGGCGGCGACCGCATCAATGGTATGTGAGCACCAGCTCACCGACGAACATGAGGAGGTCGGCGATGATCCTAAAGAGATCAACCCCTTTGGATGGGCCGCATGTCCTAGCAACCTTGTTGGCCTTGATCTCAAGCTAAGAGCGAACCCGCGAGAGCTGGCTGGCAAAGGCTGGAACTCTCAAAAGGATCACCAACTAGATCTTTGTTTCAGGGACTCGAGGAGAAGATGGAAGCTCGATTCAAAGTTCTGGAAGGGCAAATGGCTGATTTTCGAGAAGAGATGATCAGCATGTTCATGAAATGGGGATGAGACCCTAGTACTCAGCTGAAGGGCAAGCAAGTGATCGACAACGAGGCTCCACCACCGGAGACTTCGAAGGTAAATCCTATGTACTTCCAGCAGATATTCCAGTGAAACCATCATCATCAGTGAATCCTGCAGAAGGGGACCATGGTCCACTCGTGTTCACAGAACACCAGCTCCCCGAAGATTTGGAAGCAGATTCCCTACCCTAAGAGCCCGAAGGTGAAGATCAATTGAAAATCAAGGGAGGTGCTCAATTGGTTGTATCAGATGGAGCATCTATTTTTCATACATGACACCAATTGAAAATCGAGGGGAGTTTTGTGTGTTTTATCTGAATGATGAGGCACTAGTGCGGCGGAGCTGGCTGAAGAAGGGGGTTATGTATCTTGGCAAGAGTAATATGATGAGATGCTACTGTAGTATAGGCCTGATGAATTTGATGATCTCATGGCTGCACTGGCCAATCTAAAGCAGACTGACAATGTATCTGAGTATCACAAAGCTTTTATTAAGCTTGCTCACTTGGTTGATGATTCTGTGAAAAACATGATCAGCTTGTCTTGTCTGGGTTAAGAGAGAATCTCAGAGGGAAGGTGAAGATGGACAAGCCCCTGACCATGGTAGTTGCCTATTAGAAGTGCATGTGCAAGGAAGACGATTACTATTACTGAGAAGAAATTGTGCAAATATCAACCCTACAAGAGTTCAAGCCTCCCAGCATTGCAGTCACCTTCATCAATCAAAGGCCTGGCCACTGCTGCAGCTGGCAAGGAGGGAAGCTCAGAGACTCAGGCACCAATCAGAAGGCAATCTCCAGCGAAGGTAGAAGAATATAGGAAGAAGAACATATCCTTCGAATGCGATGAGCCATTCACCTTGGCCACTGCTGAAGCTGGCAAGGAGGGAAGCTCAGAAACTCAGGCACCAATCAGAAGGCTATCTCCAGCTAAAGTAGCAGAATATAGGAAGAACATATGCTTCAAATGCGATGAGCCATTCACCTTTGGCCACAAGTGCCAGAACAAAAGCCTAGTGTTAATTGGGTGTGATGATATGAAGGAGCTTGCAGAAGAGAGAAGATTCTGTTAGAGCCCAAGAGAGGGACGAAGGAAAAAGAGCCAGATCTCTCCCCTCATGCTATGGAGGATAGCACTTCACCCAGAACCATCAGGTTGCAGGGCCATGTGAACAAAAAAAACCTGTCAGTGTCCTGCTTGACACTCTTTCCCCACTCACAATTTTGTTGATTCCAGAGTAGTGCAAAGAGCTGGACTCTGAGTAACACCAGAGCAAGCTTTCAATATAATAATGGATGGTGGAGATAAGTTACAAAGTGAGGGTCTTTGCAAAGCAGTCAAGATCAAATGTCAAGGGGTGAATATTGTGACAGACTTTCACATCCTGCCAATTGGGGGATGTCAAATGGTGTTTGGGGTGAATTGGTTGCAAACACTAGTTGAGATGACACTCAAGTGACTCAACTTTAAGGATCAGAAGGTGATCATCACGAAGGAGGGAAGAACATGAGTCACTGGAGTTCAATCCAGTGCCATGGAGCTGGTACCTGCTAAGCCATGGATAGAACCATGTATCAAACTGCAAAAGGCTGGGTGATTCATGTGTGCAGCAAGAAAAAAGACTCACCAGATGACAGGGAAGTGATGACCAATCCCCAATTGAGTGCTATGTGTGAGGAGTATGCCACTATTTTTGGGGAGATGCAAAGCTTACCCCCAAAGAGATCCCATGACCACCACATTACCTTGATGCTAGGAGCTGAGCCAGGCAACCTGAGACCTTACAGATACCCTTGGGAGCAGAAAATGTAATTGAGAAGATGATGAGATGCTAGAAGCTGGCATCATCAGAAATAGTATAAGTCCTTGTGCTTCCCCAATTGTGCTAGTGAAGAAGGCTGAAGGTACATGGAGGATGTGTGTGGACTACAGAGCTCTAAACCAAAAGACAATCAAGAACAAATACCATATACCTGTCATAGATGAGCTATTAGATGAATTGCAGGGCTCTACCAATTTCTCTAAATTTGATATGAGTGGCTGCCACTAGATCAGAATGTGTGAGGAGGATATGCAGAAGACAGCATTCAGGACTCATCTGTGACACTGAGTACTTGTTGATGCCCTTTGGGCTCACTAATGCACTGGCTACATTCCAATCCCTTATGAATGAACTCTTTAGGCCTTGTCTCAGAAATTTTGTACTATTTTTTTTTTTTGATGACATTCTTATTTACAGCTCTAACTGGCAGGATCATTTGCAGCATATCAGACATGTCCTCTAGGTTCTATTAGACAACCAGTTTTATGCCAAGAAGAGCAAGTGCCAGTTTGGGGTGAGAGAAACTACTTGGGGCACATTGTGTCATCTGCTGGAGTGGCTATTTATCAGAGAAAAGTGCAAGTTGTTCTAGACTGGCCAGTGCCCAAGAACCTGAAGGCACTAAGCAAATTTTTGGGGCTCATAGGCTAGTATAGAAGATTCATCAGAGATTATAGTACTCTAGCGCCACCTCTTACTATCCTTACCAAGAAGAGGGCTTTTCAATGCACTAGAATAGCTCCAGCAAGCTTTTATAAACCTGAGGAAGCTCTCACCTCACCCCCAGTCTTAGCTTTGCCCAACTTCTCCATTCCCTTTGTCATTGAGAGTGATGCATCAGCTACTAGGATTGTAGTACTGATGCAGAATCATCACCCAATTGCCTATATCAGCCAAGAGCTTAAGAACCCAGATAAACTAGCATCAGCTTATGAGAGAGATGTAGGGAATTCTTTTTGCCACCAAGAAGTGGAGGCAATATCTTCTGTGAAGGGAATTCATCATCAAGACAGATTGTAAGCCCCTCAAGTATCTACTTGAGTAAAGACTCTAAACTAAAGCCCAACATACTTGGCTCCTTAAGCTGCACAGCTACGAATTTGTGGTGGAATATAACAAGGGTAGGGAGAATGTAGCTGCATATAGCTTGTCAAGAAGAGATGAAGCAGATGACAATGCTCTTCTGATAGTCATTGTAGTAGAATCAGATTGGGTTGATCAAGTGAGGGCAATGGTACAGGCTGATAGCTACTTTCAGAAGCTCAACACTAAATGAGAAAACTGGCAAACTGGATACTAGTGTGTATCAGAACAGCCATGGCATATTTTACTATAGAAACAGAATCCTCATCAATCCCACTTCCCCTCTCACCCAACTGCTCATATCTAAACATCATGACACACCAACTGGGGGCTCAGGGTATGAAAAGGCCTTGCAGCGTCTGAAGAAGATAGTATGTCGGAGGGGCATCAAAGGCAGTGTAAAGAAGTATGTGAGGCAGTGTGATGTCTAGCAAAAGTCCAAGTATGAGAATATTCACCATGTTGAGAGATCAAGTTTGGGAGGAGATATCAATGGATTTTGTTAAGGGCCTGCCAAGGATCTTGGGTAAGTCTACAATTGTGGTGATAGTTGACAAGCTTACTAAGTTTGCACACTTTCTTCCTCTCTCACCCATTCACAGCCAAGCCAGTAGCTACCTCCATAGATAATATCAACAAGCTATATGGCCTGCCAAAGGTAATTGTGTCTGACAAGGATAACCTCTTTACAAGTGATTTCTAGAAGAAGTTCTGGACTTTGCAGGGATCAAATCTACACTTCAGCACATCCTTTCACCCCCAAATAGACGGCCAAACTGAGATTGTCAATAGGTGTTTGGAGACCTATCTCAAATGTTTCAGCTCTCACAAACCCCAAGACTAATGCAAGTGGTTACCCTGGGCTCAATTTTGGTACAAAACCAAGTAGCACACGTATCAGAGCCTAGGTTCACACCTAATGTGGGTAACCACATATATCAATAGTAGGGCTCTTACCAACAATACAACCAGATTCAGATTAGAATTAATCTGTACTGGATTTGAGGATTCCAGCTACGAGCACAAGAATGCCATTTCGTTGAAAATCCATTACTTAACTCTTTCCATTCCCTAATTTCAGTTGTCAACTAAAATATTCTGATTTCCTTCTCACTTTCTCTTCATCCTATTGATTCCAATCCTATATCTTTGATCACGACACTGGTTCTCCAGCCCGAGTTCGTTATAGATGTCAGAGTGGCAGAGCGAAAGTATCGTAAGCCCATAACATCCAAGTTTCAGGAGCTGTGAAAATTGTTCTACTGCATTGAAATTTCGACGAAATTTTTTTGTAAGGTGGGAAAAAGTGTAACCCCCGATTTTAGATATGTGTCACTGTATTAGTACTCGATACAGCATACAAATTTGATTTGACCTTCCTGATAATTAGAATATTATTTCAACTTCAAATATTATTTACTAATATTTTAGATTTTTCAGAATTTTTTGAAAACCATTCTGAAATAGTCAAACTTTGACCCAATTAAATAATATTAAATATCATTCATTTCTTCCCCTCCACTCTTTTCTTCCCCATAAGCTACCTATTTCGTCCACCACCTCAACCCACCGCCATTTCTCTCCTCTAGAAAATCTATCTCCCTCTCTTATCTTCTCTCCCTAACACTCTCTATCTCTCTAACTTCTCTTTGAATCTCTTTCTTCTCACACCATTTCTATTTCTCCGGGGGCCCAGACAGCCGGCCATAATCGCCACCAGCCAGACCCAACTACCGGCCACGTGTAGGCCGCCGTCGGCAAGCCACCAGCGCCTCTGATCGCGCAACATTGTCCCTCTCTTCTTCTCTCTCTCCATTTCTTTTCTTTCTTCTTCCCCTTCCCTCTCCCACTCCTCCCTCTAATCGACGCCCATCCAGGCCGCCTTCGTGCGCCTGCAATCACCACCACCGCAGCCAACTTCCTTCACCCCTTCTCTCTTGCTTTCTCCTCTTTCTCCCACCTTATCTTCTCTCTCTAACTACCTTTCTCCCTCTCTCCTCGTCGGCAGACCTCTGTCGCCAGCCAGGCTAAGTCGCCACCGTCATTGGGCGGCCATGATGCCGACGGCAGGTAGGCCAAGCCCAGACTGGGCTGCCACTTGCCCCCTTCCCCTCTCGTTCTCTCTCTTCTCCTATTGGATCCCACTCCAAACCCAAAAACACAATCCAAACCCACTAGCCTAAAACCCACTTTCACTTAAGTTAACTGGATTCGAGTTATTGAATCTAAACCCGACCCAATAGTCACCCAGACTCGCTTCTAAACCTAAGAAAGGTAATTTTACATAAAACTCCTGGTAAATTAAAATATATACAATTTTACATATTTAACCCATTATTATTGATTTTAGTGTTCAGGCGGTATCTTGAGTATTTGGAGTGATCTGGACGATTCTCGAGTCGTCGTGATCGTAGGAAGACGAGCCACATCCCTGTAATAACTGTGAGTGTTTTATTTTTACAAGTTATATTTTAATTTATTTAATGAAAATTAATTGATTAAAATATATTTACCGTTTAATAAATCATGTAAATTGTATTTACCGTCTAATAAATCATGTAAATGTTACAACACATTAATTAATATGGATGCGTGCTTGTTAAACCTTGTAATAAAATAATATTTATTGTGATTCATGAATTAATATTCATGATTTAATATAAAACATAAATATATTATTAATATATTAGTGATTAATAAAGTGATAATTTTTGTAATGATTTAAAACAAACGATTGTATATAATTCCTTTATGATATCGATCACTGTAATAACATAAAAGTGATAGAACAAATACTGATATATCTAAAAATATATGGACATATATCCACGTTACACATATCATCCTGACATTGTTATCTTATCGGACTAATCCCTGATACACTGGATACTATTATTTACATAATCATGTGTCACTTTACATGAGTTATCGTTACTTGCATATTCTTGTACCCCAGTTCAAGGATATTCTATTGGACGTTATTATTTCATGTACTTGTAGCATCGTGACACGGATATAATATCACACCAGACATTGTTAATTCATGTACATCTATCACTGTTACACAGAGATTGTTATACTTGACACTATTATTTCATGTTCATGTACCACTGATACACGGATACGCTATTTCACCGAATATCGTTATTTCATATATTTGTATCACCGCTACACAAACTCTGTATACAGTTATTTCATATTTTACAACACTGTTACACAGATTCGCCTCTACACATGCGTTGATTATTTCTATATTCTTGTTGCATGGATCATTGTTCATGTTACATAGATATTCTTGTATTTTTGTTACATGACTGTTTCCTGTTATTGATATCGATATGATACTCCTCTTGCTGAACATGAGTGTTGTTGATATGTGATATGTGGAACTAAGTGCCACGTGGATATAAACCACGGGGGCCACCTCTAGAATCCCACATCTCTTGTTTCCTATTTCCAGTTATCTGGTTTCATGCTATCAACAGAGTTCATGTCCTGTTGTCGTGTTACATATACCATGCATTATTCTTGTTCCTGATACATTGTGGAGTTTAAATATAATAAATATAACATATGGATGGGAGAAACTTGACGGTTGACTACGTCTTGTCAGGTGAATATCCTAGACCATGTTTATCCCACTGCATGGAAGGTAGTGCTGGCTACTGATTGTATATAGCTCTATGACCTCCCGTTTCCTGTCCCCCTCTTAGCGTAGGGCTCTGGTCTCAGCAGCCAGGAGTCTATTTAGGGTCGTGATCCCAGATATGCACAGGATACACCCACCCGATTAGAGCTCCTTGACCATTGAGTTTCTAATTAACATAATAAAACAGCATAAATGATGGTGACATCGGGAACGCTAGTTATTTGGTCTCTCTCGTTCGAATAATAATACATGTATGCCTTGTTCGGATGAGTTTGGTTGGAGTACAGGCTCAAGCATGAACTGCCAGTGGTATGGGACACTGGAAGAGATTGATTAAAATATCAGTAAAATATCAGACGATACTGATTGTTATTATTGTATAAATCACATGACTTGCCCAGTACATGTATATTATTGTCCATTCATACTTGTTACAGTTCTTGATATATTATTCACCACCATTTCATGTGTATACCTTGCACTTCATGTGGAGACACAGTTGTCATGTACACTTACTCTGCATTTCATGTATCCTCTGTTTCATATATGCTTTGTAAATACCATGTTACTGAACAGTAATATGGTTGATCTGCGTAATTCAAGTCTTTATGTTCATATTCATCACGACACTGTCATACTACTGTAACTATTTAGGTTAAACAAAAATATAAAATAATTAAAACTTACTACATGATACTTAAACACATGAATTTAATTAGGAAATCACTTAATATTGTGGCATATTGCGCATATTGAGAATAATATATAAATGGTATAACTCTTATAGATTAGCATAATCCCTCAAAATGACTTTCCTGTTATTTCATATGTATATAGTTGCATTTGGCAACACAATTCAGACAGGTTTATTGATGTTAATGATATGAAATTGGATAATATTATGGTTATAACACCGTTGCAACATGCTAGGCATTGATAATGTTTTGTTGCTAATATGACCCTTGGATATCTATATACCAATTGTTACTATAGTTATGATGTATCACTAGAATTGAAACATATTTTATATATTATCATAACTATGCTACTGTTATAGTACATATTATAGTTTCCTTCATTTTACCACTCACTAAGTCGCTTTCTGACGACCCTGGGTTTGCATGCTCAGGTTGGAGATCCGAGATATCGTAGTACTTGGTGTTGGTCAAATGGAAAAAGTTTCTCGTGGAAGAAGCCTCATGGAAGGTGTAATGGGCGCTGGTGGAGAGGTTTCTGAGCTTTGACCTTCAGACAAGGTCGAATTTAAGAGTGGAGAATTGATGCAGGCTCAATTACGGTGGATACTACAGTGAATTCTGGAGCTGCTACAGTGAACTTGATACCTGCTACAGTGAACTCGGGACGTGCAGTAGTGAAATCGGAATTGTCAGGTTAGTTAAGTTCATTGGAGCTCGGCGGGAACTAGTAGATGATTTGGTTAAATGGATAGCGGGTGCGAGTCGAGGTGCGGGTATGCTCAAGAAGAAACCCATTCGACTGCACCCGATTCCAATGGGTATATCCCTTGCGTGTTCCCCAAAGCACGGTTCAAAGACTCGGCCGAGTCGGAGACGAGTCGGCCGAGTCGTATCCGTCTCAGCCTGCTCCGAGATGAGTCCGAGTCACGAGTCAGTCGACTCAACTCAAAGGAGACCGGCTCGGCCGAGAATCGAAATTGACTCGGTCGACTCGGCATTATGATGACGATTTTGTGCCTCATCGCAATTCAATGTGGAACTAACTATATTAGCATGTATTTATGAATGTAGTTTGTGCAATTTACTATATTGTGCATGTATTTTGATATGCTTATACCGACGACGCGTGTATTTATGCTTTCGCTTTATGTTTAGTGTGCTAGGTGATATATTTTGGACATGTATACATGAATATGGATGTCTACAATTTTTTAAGATTTGTCATCATTTTTTCAGAATTTTTTGAGCTTTCTATGTAATGTTTTGCGCGTATCGCCCGATACCGATCCGAGTCGCCGAGACCGATCTGTCTCAGTGCTCGCCGAGTCGGCGGCCGAGACCGCGACTGCGAACCATGCCCCAAAGCAGAGAGTGTACAAAAGGGCAGCTGAGTGTATGTTTTCTCTTTTTTAGCTTTGATTTTCTGGATAAATCCACTGTCTGAAAACGAGGCTATGTAAGAGATTGGGCGCTCTCTAAATTTCCCCCATTTTCTATCAAATCCCCAATTATCCCTCTCTTGATTGCGAGTTCCCTTTGATATATTTGTGATTTCAGGTCAGATGGCACCCAAGAATCGGCATCGGAACAATCCGGCAATCATCGAGGCGTCCGCATCAGAAACAACAGTTAAAATGCAAAAAGTTTGTAAAGAAGATGTTTAGAACAGAGCTGGTAAATGAGAAACAGGTCAATAAATTTTAAATAAGTCATCTGGTAGTCAATTCTGCAAAAATCCTGACACACCACCATACATGGTGAAGCAAAAATTTTTAAAAAATTTATAAATTTAGACAGAATAGTCTCTAACGGCATTATCAAGATAGTAAATGTGACTGATGCCTGTCAATTCCAACAAAAAGAATAAAGAAGAAATTCATCAAAAAAAACTAGGGTTTCATATTGTACCTGGTATCAATACTCGAAAACTGAACTGCTTTATTTGATTCGCTAGCACCAGAATCATTCCCCATCTGATTCCTTCTCAACCATTGTTGCTGCTGCTGCTGATTCTGCTGCTGATTTTGCATCGGTTTCTCTGCACGTACTGCTGCTGCGGGTTCCTCACATAATAATTAGGGTTCCCAACGTTCGCCCCTCGGCCGTTGCCGATCCCAGGCGGATACCTCCCTCGATTGTTGTTCATTAGATCCCGCGCCAAGAATCAAGATCGGTCAAAATTTCTAGGATTTAGTGGAGGCTCTCGTGGCACAAAGAAAAGAAAGATCTACAACAAAACTGAAGAGATTCTGCAGCGATCGGAGGATCTTTTGAGTCTTGATCCGAAAAAATATGAAGAGTTCTGAGATCTGGAGATCGACGATTTCAAGGTCAGTTTGAAATCACAAGACGCCATTTTTCACAAGATAAAAATAAAAGAAAAGAAAGATTTCTTCATACCTGGAGATTTAGGGCATCGACGAGATGAAAGAGAGGGAGGCTCTGGAATGACGGAAAACTCGCTTTCTTTGATTTACTCGGCCGAAGTTTATATATAGGTGGTCATTTTGCTATTTAGCAATTCGGTCCTAAGTTGACTACGAACAAAAATAAATTTTAAAAAGAAACTCCTTGGTCTGGTTAGAAGGGAAAAAAAGAACGTTCGAGAAGGCAATTTTATTTAAAAAAAAAAAGACTTCCTCAATAAATATTTTTAAAAGTCAACCCTTCTCAAAAAGTTATTTCAGAAACTGATCTCTGGCATGTCACGTTGACAGCGTGACGGTCCCACATTGGCAGGAGTCGGTTTTTTCTTTGTCTGGAGCTGGCAACTCTGAACATATAATTTTTTTATTATTTTGATTTTACCCGAAGTTGACAACTCTGGGCAAAAAAAATTTAGTGTTTTTTCTTTTTTTCCTATTTTCCCATCAGTTTTTTGCATCAATCTGACCTCATCTCAATTGGTAAAGTGGAGGATTGTAGGTGATGATCCCTAAAGTAGCTGGTTCGAATCTAGTATGTTAGGTTTTTTTGAATTTTCTTTTCACCTGCATGATAGGCAGGAATACTCATCACTCTGTTACAAAGACCTAATGGCAATAATTTACTCTTCATCCTATTTTTTTGTCGAGATAAAAGAAAAGCTAAAAAAATTATAATTTCTTTGCTTGGGGTTGCCAACCCAGACAAAGCGATAAGCAAAAAAAAAAAAAAAAAAAAAAACTTTCTCCGGGTTGGCAATTCCGAACTAAGCACACTTGGGGGAAAAAACAAGTTGCTTTGTCCGGAGCTATCAACCCCGAGCAAAGCTAAAATAAAAAAAGAAGAAATTTTTTTGTCCAAGTTTAACAAACTCGTACAACGGAAATAAACAACAAAAAATATATAAGTTTCATCCAGGGTTGCCAACTCTAGACGAAGAAAACTGCCTTCGTCAGCGCGGGCGCCACGCCGGCAGGGCGTTTTGCCCCGCCCCGTCGCCGACGTGACGTGTCAGAGATCATTTTTTTTGAAATACTTTTGCAAAGGGTTGACTTTTAGATCTTTTTATTAATTTTTTTTTTTTTGGAAAAAATGCCAATATCTGATATAATATCCAACAATAATAAAATTAACATTTAAATTTTGTTATAAGGATAGGGTTTATTTTTCTTTAAGTCCCTTTTTGTTTTCTTGGAAGAACGAGGCTCTCTTTCTCAGCTCTATTGTTTGGTTTACGGAGGAAGAGAGCTCTCTTCCTCCAGCATGGTGGTGATGTGGTAGAAGAGAGACCAATTTTCTTCAACTAAAAAATTGGGTGAAGAAAGCTGGAGCACAATGATCAAGGAATTTAAATAGTTTTTAATCTTGCTTCATTTCCTTAGCATGAGAGAGAGGGAAGTTTGTTTGGTCATAGATCTGTGCACCTCCTTCCTCCATTTTCTTCATGCCCTCTATCTCCGTCCCGCGTCTCCTTCCTGCGCCCTTTCTTATCGTCAATCTCCTCGCACTGGCCGGAGTTGTGTTCAATCTTATCTCAACGTCTCGTATTTGATCTCCTCTTTCTTGGATTTCGATCTCTTTTTTCTTGGAAGCAGCAACAGAGCAAATAATAACAGAGGCGAGCTGCAGAAGATGACAAGATCGAGAAGATCAGGCCGAGAGAGAGGCAGAGAGGGAGGTCGAGGGAGGGGAGGTGAGGCAGAGGGGGAGGAGGGGGAGGGGAGGGTGAGGTCAGGGGAGGGGAGGTGAGGTAAAAGGGGGGCGAGGTCGAGGTCGAGGTTGAGGTCTAGGGAGGGGGGTCGCGAGGAGGGTGAGGTCGATGTCGAAGGTTGGCAGAGGGGGAGGTCAACGTCGGAGGAGGTGGGTGGAGATGGAGCTGGTTGCGAGGATGTCGTAAAGGAGGGTGGCAGTTTTCGGAATTCGTATTAATGTTTTGGGTTTTTTTTTTTATTTTTTATTTTTTATTTTTATTTTTTATTTTTTGCTGTTCCTTCTCCAAATCAGATAAGATTTTATTGGAAGAAGTAAGAGACTCTTCCTCTCTTTATTTTATATTCATCCCCTCTCTTCTCCCTTCCTCTCTCTTTCAAAAAACAAATTAAATCGAATTAGGAGAGAAAAGTTTTCTTTCTTTTATTCCTGAAGAAAGGTAAATAAGTTTCTTCAAAAAAAAAAGGAACAAGAAACTTATAACCAAACCCTCTTACTTTACCACTAAACTAAACAGGTCGCAAATTTTGTTCAGCTTGAACGTGCAAATGATATAAATTTATTCATCCTTATTGTTTTTTTTTTTTTGTGTACCAAAGCCATCAACGGCTATTTATTTAATCCTTTCAAACACAGAGGTAAAAGCATCAACCTTACAAATACTCAAGAGTCCCTCTGGGAAGTCTTGAAATCAAGTATCACATTGCAAATTATCAAAATCCCTTTTTTGAAGATATTGAGAGTTTTTTTTTAAGGAAAAAAATGATTTCGGGAGTTTCTTTTTCTCTTTCGTTTTCATTTTATTTATTTTTTTTAGGGAGAGAAAGACTAGAGACTTATGTACTGTGAAGTGTGTCAAAGATGAGGATCAGAAGGTTTTAGTTCGAGTAAAGAAAGATGGAGAGAGTATTTTGATAAATTGTTCAATGATAGTTCTACTCAAGACTTGGATAACCTTACCATTCAGTGCCAATATATGAACCATAATTATATTCACAGAATTAGCGAATCTGAAGTTAAAGAGGCCTTGAATAGGATGAAGTCAAGAAAAACTGTTGGCCTGAATGAAATTCCTATTGAGGTATGGAGATGATTAGGAGGAGTGAGCGTGAGATGACTGACAAACCTCTTTAACAAGATCTAGCTAACAAAAAAGATGCTAAACGAGTGGAGGAGTACCTTAGTACCTCTCTATAAGAACAAGAGTGATATCCAGAGTTGTTCAAACTATCGTGAAATAAAACTCATGTGTCACACCATGAAACTTTGAGAAAGGATAATGGAACACAAGTTAAGCCAGACTGTTACAATATCAGAGAACCAGTTTGGGTTCATGCCGGGGCAATCGAGGACAGAGGCTATTCATTTACTTCGTCAACTTATAAAGCAATTTCAAGAGAGGAAGAGAAATTTGCATATGGTCTTTATTGATTTAGAAAAAGCTTATGATAACGTACCAAGAGAGGCATTATGGTGGATACTGATGAAAAAGAGAGTCCCCATCAAATATATTGACATAATTAAGGATATGTCCGATGGAGTAGTGTCAAATGTCAGAACTTGTGAAGGCATTAGAAGTGATTTTTCTATCACAATTGGATTGCATCAAAGATCTGCACTAAGTCCATTCTTATTTGCCATAGTGATGGATGAGCTTACTAGAGCTATTCAGGATGATATGATGATGTATGCTATTTGTTGATGATATTGTCCTAGTCGATGAGACGAGAGTTGAGGTAAATGTCAAATTGGAGTCATGAAGGCAAACTCTAAAATCACAAGGTTTTAAATTAAGTAGGGTCAAAACAGAGTATATGGAGTGTAAATTCAGTAAACAGAAAATCCGAGATTTTTATACTGTGAGACTAGATGGACAAGAAATACCGATGAGCAATTATTTTAAGTACTTGGGTTCTATTATCCAAAAGGATGGGGAGATCGATAGTGATGTCAACCATATGATGCAAGCCGGATGGTTGAAATGGAGGAGCGCAACATGAGTTTTATGTGATCGTAACATTCCGTTATGGCTGAAGGAAAAGTTTTATCGGACTGCTATTAGGCCAGCTTTATTGTACGACACAGAATATTGGACTATAAAGAGATATCATGCCCAGGAGATGAGTGTAGCAGAGATGCGCATACTTCGTTGGATGTGTGGTAACACGCGGAGAGATAAGGTGGAAATGAGGATATTCGTATAAAGATAGGTGTGGCCTCTATAGAAGAGAAGATGAAAGAAAACCACCTACGATGGTTTGATCATGTACGACGTAAACTTACAGATGCGTCAATTCGGCGAGTAGAGCATATCAATTTAGGGCAAGTTAAAAAAGCACAGGGGAGACCGAAGAAAACATGGATGGAGGTAATACGACAAGATATAGAGGCTAAAGGTTTTAGTGAAGGCATATTGCTCGACAGAAATGAGTGGAGAAAGATAATCCGTGTGCCCGATTCAGCGCAATTCTCTTTGGTTCATGTAGCCTACCCCAAATACTTGGGACAAATGGCTTAGTTGTTATTGTTGTTGTTGTTGTTGTTTTTTTTTTTTTTTTTAAACATGGACAAGACCACTACCCAGTCTTGTATCTTTAATATCAGGAGTCTTTTTCTTAGCAAAAATATCAGGTATCTTTTTTTATTTTTCTGGTAGAAAAAGACCCCATCTTTTACCATTAAATCAGATATTTAGTGGCAAAGTTTGTGTGTTGGTGGGGAGGGAGTTTTATTTGCTTATGATTTGAAACATTTAGTTAACTAGTCAAATAGGAAAAAATGAATTTTTACCCATACCCCAAAAATCTTGTTTATTTTGGTATAATTCGTAAAGTTCTTCGTATTTTGAAGAATCATTTAAGTTATTTCAATGCAACCAAAAATAATTAACAAGTGTCACTGTGACATAGTGATAAAACCTCTTGTAGTGGGCAACACTTGCAATCAGGCTGCGACCTATATTAAAGAAAAAAATACAACCAAAAATAATCGAATCAGCTCACCTTCTATGTCATCTCTCTATCTTTTTTTTTTTTTTCTCCCTTTACTCCAGGGGAGTCATTTTTGAGTTGAATTTGAAATAACCTAAAGATTTTGGTGACTATATAAGAATACAAAGATTAATAAGAGTTGTACTATTGTTATACTACTTTAAATGTGAGAATAATAGTTTGATTTTCATGCTCGAGTTTTGGAGGAGGAAATGCAGTCCTCATCTTTACCATGAGCCATTAAGAATTTATATTTTGCTATAATGTAAGAGATTTATATCGCATCTCATAGAATCACTCCAAAGGAAAGAACATCTACATGAAGTCTATGACAAAGGGAAGGCAACAAATAAAAACATATGAAGTCACAGGACACAAGAAAGACAAAGTGCTAGATATTGTATATTCTAGCTTTCTCCAAAGCATTAGCCCTTCTTTTAACTTGTGCAAACTTTTCTCCATCTTCCAAAGCTTTCTTCCCACAAAAACAAGTATAACTTCCTCTTGAATCCACCTCCTCTCCTTTGCTTTCCTCTCCTTTCCCCACTATCAACAACTATTCTGCCTTCATATAAAGAGCTTCTCTCTTTCCTTCATCTTATAAAATCTCTCTTTCATTTTTCGAGAAATCGTTAGTCAAAGTACAAGGATGGTTAAATTAACTTTGATAGCGAGGTTGAGTGATGGTCTGCCTGTAGCTCAATCACCCATGTACCTGAATGAAGAGAATAGTGTCTCAGCATATTACAGGCAGCAAGGGGAGCTTCTGCTCAGAGAGATCTCGACAGGAACTATATCGAATCCAAGAATGTCCATATTGATTGATCACCATTGTTTTCAGTATGTCTTTAAATTTCGGTAAATTAAACATGTGTTAGTATTCATTACAAATTGAAATAGCTTGTGTCTGTTTCTGAAACTTTTATTGTCCAGCTATGTCATTGGAAACGGGGTATGCTACATTACGCTGTGTGAATCCTGGTATCCGAGAAAACTGGCCTTCTGTTATCTTCAAGACCTGCAGCAGGAGTTCGAGAAGGTAGACATCAAACTAGTGGAGTCATTCTCAAAGCCATACACGTTCAGAAGGCGAGGTAGATTCTTCTTTCTTTTTCCTGTCAACTGCATTTTGGGCTATTAATGCACTCTGAATGTAGAGGTGCCTTTATAGCATAGTGATAAAATCTCTTAGCAGTGAACAAGAGGCTTAGAGTTTAAATCCTACTTGCATCAGGCTACAACCTATATTATATATTTTAAAAAAACAGTTTTGATCAATATATTAAATTCTATATCTGATTTGTGTAGATTATGTGATTGAAATCATTCAAAAGAAGTACCTGGACACAAGAACTCAAGCAAACCTAGCTAAACTGAATTCAAACCACAAACATGATCTTGATATCCTCACACAGGAATTCTCCAAAATTGTTAGCCATGGACAGTCACCAGGTAAAATTCTCTTCAAACCTGTCTTTTGAATTTCTGAATGCATTTATCGCTGCAAAGTGTTACTTGTTGCAGGGACAGATCGGAGGGCAGAAGCAATCCGTGAACCCGAATCAAATCTATGGCATTCCAAGCTTCTTGAGGTGAGCAGTAGCAATCTGTCTGTTGAATTAGATAACAAAGCTCCTGTTCGAAAAAGTATTGAGCAATATTTCTTTGTGAACAGGTGATTGCACTGAAATGGACACCAGTTACAGTCTTTCTCATTGCTGCTGCACTCCTCTTATGGACCAGCGTTTCTCTTTCAGAAAACCATATGATGATAACTTCATAGACTGTCCATTGGAGTCAGAAGATCACCAGATGCCCAATGAGTAAATGCAGAGAACGAAAAGAGAAGTACGAGATTTGGAATGCAGAAATGGCCAGAGAGCATCCAAGGTTGTCTGCCCTCATTGAGTGTGTGTGCCAATGCAATGAAGTGTTGGTTTCTGGAATCAATCTGACAACAATCTAATTGGCCGGTGGGAGGTTTTCCGTTCAATAGAATTAGAGCGAATCTCCTCAAGACAATTACGTCCCCCGCACAACCCGTACCTTCACAGGATTGTTGAAGCAGCAGAACAAAGGTAGTTTGGTCCGAACCCATCCAACCATTGCAACTGTTCGGTTCGAACTAGGTTGGGTAGGGAACCCGAACTTGAGCCCGCCGTTGGCGCTGGTGCCGGCCGTCGGCGCGCATATACTGTCATGGTTTCCTCTCAATCGCGCGCGAAAACTCCAAGTACCCAAAGGGCACGCCCTTTGTTACCAATTTTCTCTATTTAAACACTACAAACTTCCATCCCATGGTCAATGTGGGACTAAATGCCTTTAACTATCTTTAGTCCCATTTTGGCTTTGAATTAGTCAATCTTTAGACTTGAATATCTCAATCATTCGAAGTCGGAATTGAAAATGTGAATATACCACGTTCATCCCCATTGGAAGGAGAACACACTCCAACCATCATCCAATTGATTCGATCAACGGATCTCGCCGTAATTCAATTCAAAGATTCACATATATATTCTTCATATTCCAACATGAAGATCATCATGGAGCAAAGAAATTATCAACCTGTTCGTGGGTAATGAGACTTGCACAAATAAATATCCTACAGATTTTTGATAAAATCTGCTTGCAATTAATTGCTTGATACTAAGATCAATGTTTATATCTTTCAGAATCAACTCAAGCCAACATTCAGGGGGGAATTTTGATAGTTCTGTGTGACCAGCTAACAGAAATTATGGTTCCTGCCCATCTCTAATCGTTGTCTTCTACAATTAAGGGGGGAAAATGGAAAAAAAAAAGATCCCCAATAAAGTTCATCAAGTTAAAAAAAAAAAAAAACTATATTTTCACACAGTTTTCCTGTATGAACTACAATAATTCATAAAAATTACTCCATTTTAAAGTATAACTCAGACTATTTCATCAATGAGTGTTGTGTGTCCAATTCACAAGCATTTAAATGCTAAACATAGTCTCTACGTCCAAACCTTTAAAAAAAAAAAAAAACATAACTAGCAAAAAAAAAATCACAATCAAAACAAGTAGAATTTATACAAGTCCCTCGACCTAGAATCACATCGACTTCGTCCCCCAAACTCAGAATAAAAAGAGAACATAAATTTATTTCAAAAAATTGCAAAATTTAAGAAAAATATTACTTCTTTTAATCCCTACACTTGATATCAATTAGAAAAAAACACGGATCAAGAGGCGAAAAAGATTTCAGCCCTCTGGAATTTAGGGCCTGTTTGGATATCAGAACCAAAGGGAAGAGGGGAGGTGGAAGAGGGGACCTCTTCCTCCCTTGTTTTTGTTTGTTTTGCAAAAAATGGAAGAGGAAAAAACTCTCTTTCTTCTCTTTGGGCGTGTTTGTTTCATCGTAAAAATTCGTAAGTCGCAAGTGGTAATTGCGACTTACGATATTTGTTTGAGCCGTAAGTTTAAAATGCACCTGCATCTCACTTATGATTCATTTGCAACACAGACAATTAATTTTGTGGTTATGCAAGTCCCACATACAGCCCACTTGCAGCACAAACAGTTAATTTTGTGGTCATGTAAACTTGTATTACTGACAATTAATTATAATTAGATTAATATTTTTATTAGATTAGTATTTTTAAATTATGAGAATTTTTTTTAATTTAGATTAAATATAATTATTATATTATAGTTTTTATTAATAATTTAATAATTTTTAATATTAGAGTCTTTTTTATTACTAGATTAATCTTTTCTTTATCACTGGATTAATATAATGTATTCCACTTAATTTTAACTCTGCTTTATTTATAGATTAGTAATATTTCATATATATTTAATAAGTTTTGATTGCTAGATTAAAATTTTAATTATTTAATTATTTAATATTTTTAATTTTTATATTTAATATATTATGTTTTTAATATATTTAATTTAATTTTTTATTATCTAATCTTTAATATTTTTGATATTTGTTATTTTTAGTATTTCTTGACTTTTTTTAATATTTTTAAATCGCCAAACAGTTAATTTTGTGGTCAACTTTTTCATTTACGACCTACACATTATGACAACCAAACACCGTAAAATATAATATACTTTTTCACTTATAATTTTACATTACCAATCAAATACCGTAAAACTTACTTGCATATAACTCACTTACAAGTATAAAAGAGATTACCACTTATGACTTACGTCACTTACAACAACAAAACCAGTTCATTCTTCCCAAGTGTGTTTGGTTGCAGTTTGAAGAAGGAATATGGCCAATTATGCTTACCCTCACTGAGCTTACTCCCATTCAACAAAGAAATTTTGACAAGATGACAAGTATTTTTTCTTGTAACAATAGTCACACATAACGAATAATCAAAAATAAATACTCACAAACAAGTTGTATGAGTAGTCACAAACAAGTTGTATTCAATTCAAATAATTGTACCCTGTATATTTTCACAACAAATTTAAATTCAATTCACAAGAAACATGTCTCCAATTCCCCCAAACTGAATATACATATTTCAAACCATCTTTCACACCCGAATATACAATTTGGGGGGTTGGGGGTCTATGTGTGTGCTTGTTTGGGGGTGTCTGCATATGTGTGTGTGTGTGTCTGTGAATGTGTGTGAGTCTGTTTTGTGTGTGTGCGCGCGACTGTGCGTATGGGTGCCGGGGGGGGGGGGGGGGGGGATGTGTGTGTCTGCCCCGGGGTTTTGTTCATGTCTGTGAGTGTGTGTGTGTGTGTTTTTTTTTTTTTTTTTTGTGAGTGTCTATTGTGTGTGCGTGTGCGCGCGCGCGTGTTTGTGTGCGTGTATGGGAGTGTTTTTTTGTGCATGTGCGCGCGCGCGCACTTGTGCATAAGTTTAAGTACGTGAGTGTGTGTATCTATGTGTAAGTGTGTGTGTAAGAGTGTGCGTGCGTGCGTGCAAGTGGCACCTTTGTATGTGTGTGTGAGAGAGTGTAAGCGGGTGTGCCTATGTGTAAGTGTGTGTGGACTATTATAAAGAAGTAAGAACACACTTACATTATATTACCTTCAGTCTTTGAATGAGATAACACTGTGGTAATCCTTCAATGCTGGTTCCATTTGATCTGAGTATATGTAGAGTTGTGTTTTGGTGACGTAAGGCTCATAATAGGCGTGAAATCATCATAATTGCAGTGCAATATAAAGAGTGAATTGCATAAGTTGCCTCCATAACCCCTAGGAGTGGTTAGGTGACACGATCGGACCGGGGCCAAGAGGGACCAAGGCGGCGATCGACGGGAGCCAGATTCCAACGGACGCGATCGAATCGGGGCCAACAGGTAGGCAGGCAAGGAGATCGGGGTCTAGAGGGACTAGGAGGATGAGAAATGACCATACGGGAGCGACGCGATCCCACCTATGGCCAGCACGACCTGATCCAGGCCAAGAGCGAGGTCAACAAGGAGATCCAACCATTTCCGACGAGATTGAGCAACAGGGACCAGAGCCAAGAGGGATCAAGGCGACCAAGGCGGTTATCAGCGCCAAGAGAGACAAAAGCAACATGACCCGACCAGAGAGGACCGGAGGGACCAAGGCGACGATTGGGGCCAAGAGGGACTAAGGCGATGAGATCCGGGCCAGGAGAACCGGACCAGAGCCAAGAGGGACCAAGGTGACCAAGACGGGGATCAGTGCCAAGAGAGACCAAGGCGACGAGATCCAAGCCAAGAAGAGGAGATCGAGCAACAGGGGCCAGGGCCAAGAGGGAACAAGGTGACGATGAACACTAAGAGGAACCACAACGACGAGATCCGAGTCAAGAGGGACGAGAGCTAACCCACGTCCGACCGTCGCAAGCAGATCAGCGACGAAAAAAGTGGACACGAGAATGAGAGAGATGGCAAGAGGCAGTTGGAGGGAGAGGCAGCGAGGAGAGCTAAGGGGAGATATCTCTCTCTAGTGCAAAAGGAAGAGAGAGAGTAAAGAATAATAAAACTCCATCGATCTCTGGGCTCCCCTCTCTTCAGCCCAAAATTGGGTTGAAGAGATAGCGACCTCTCTTCCTCTAGCTCATCAGGAAGAAGCCTTCTTCCAAATCAAAACATACATCAGAAGATGGAAGAGAAGCCCGCTTCGGTCTCTTTTCCCTCTCTTCAGGACATCCAAACAACCCCTTAGGTTTAAACGCAGCGAACAAAGTGAAGAACAAAACGGTGAGAGAGAGGAGATCTGCACACATGATGAGGGGTGGGATTTGCAAAGTGGATTTGCAAAGCATGAAAAAAAAACAAGGGGTTTTGTGAAATTCAGGAAGCAGTAGACGGTAGATCCTGAAAGGCTCATAAGAAATTTTATACATATTGATGTACCTAAAAGAAAAAAAAGGTGAACTCGGCAAGAAGGATTGGGTGAGACTGTAATGAGTGGGCCCCATTTCCAGCGAAGTTGAACTTGGATTACGTTACTTACTTACCCAACTATCACAGTACACGCGACACGCTATCAAAAAGCCGCAGCACAAATTATTAAGTTAAATGCAAATTTGATAAAGTAGATAAATGATGATTAATAATTAGATAAATTTCAGTATATGTTAAAGAAAATAGATCTTAATATGAATTAGAAATTATTTAAAATAAAAGTTACAAATTTTGATTTAACTACTTACAATTAATTAGCAAGTTAGCTTTGATAATCGTCAACAATTTTTTCGGTATTCTTATTAAAAAGTTAAAATCATTTGTCTCCCGTCCCCGTCGGTTGTTTGTGCGACAATAAAGCCCGAGTTTATGGTTTCTAGTTGGGCCCAAAGATGGGCCTTGTCCATCATCTGATAATTAATGAGAGTTGGGCCATGCCTAGCCTTAAGCGGGCCGGGCTCCTGAGCACGGAACAATAACTCCTTTTACTTTTTGGCAATGGGTCCGCGTAACTGAGAATTCACAACGATGTGCGCAGGTTAAGCCGCCTCAGCGAAGTACGTACAAGTTAGCACTCTCCGAGCACGGTAACAGAACGGCGTCAGTTTGTATCCCAATCCGTTTTGTTAACTTTCCCTCCCACTCTCCTAAAACCCTCTCTCTCTCTCTCTCTCTCTCTCTCTCTGCCTTTTCTTCTCCAACAATAAATCTCTTGAAACCCTAATTTCTCACATTATCGATCAAATCAATCTCTTCATCTCGATTAAATCCTCTCGAATTCTTCCCAATTTCAGCGATTATTCCTTCTCGAAGAGCGGAGGCGGGTCCGGGGATTCTCTTGCCTTTTAGATCATCGATCACGAAAGGCGAAGGTTTGAACTTTCTTTTGTTTCCTTTATTTTCCATGTTTTTTTTGAAATTTTGGACTGGTTGTGGGAGCGTTTTTGAATTATTTACTTTTCTTTCCCTTTGTAGCATATTCATGCCTTTTTGTTCGTGATAGCAGGGTTTTAGGCTAGATTGGGCGCATCACATTTGTTCGTTCAGGAGCTTAGGGTTTTGGAAAATTACTTGCCTTTGTGTATCGCTTTGGAATTCACTATGATCGCCTTATTGGCTTAGTCTTAGGCTCTTATTATGGGCAATTTTACATGTATATTATTAGAATTTGATTAAAAAGGTCTCTTTTTGGCACGGTTGGTTGATTGTTCGGCCTTTGTCCTAAGAAATTTTGGTTTTTGTCTTAATTTTAGTGGACCACAACTGTAGAGTCGAGGGATTCTAGTAATTTCCTTCCAAGTTTCTGTGAGTTATGTGGTTTGTTTAATTTTCAATCAAGAAGCGGCTTAAGGATCCCTGGGATTTTGGGTTTCTCCTAATTTTACATTGTCGATTGGTTGAATTCTGCAAGATCCATTCGTCTACACAGAAAGGACAATCATAGGTTAAGAAGGGAAAGAGAAGATTTTTATGTGAACAAGGAAACCAATCTATTTCTAGCCTCGGGGACCAAAATTGGAAAATTCAGGTTAGATTCTGACTGGTTTTGTTGGGTTATTGGGTCCCTTTGCCAACTCCTAAAGCAAAGTTTTGGGTTTCCCTTGTTCCTTCTTTGGTTATCGTATGTTTCGATCCTTGAACAAGCAGTCCCACTCTTATCTTAAACAGTTTTTTTTTTAAAAAAAAATTTACTTTACCTGATTAGTTTTGGCGAATTGGTTCCTTCTTTCTGTAGTTTTCATCTATCATTAATTTTCAGAATTGATTGGGATGAGACATTTTTCTCTCTTTTCTCCAATCTTATGGTTTGCAAGAGTTGTACTCCATCTTTCTTCTTCTTTTTCGAAATTATCTCATCACCCGATATTCACTTTGAGCTTCAGATTTGCAGAGAATTCCTGATATTATTTACTTTCTTGGATTTTTGTTTGTGCTCCTGAATGCTTATTTTCCTATTTAATCTTGTTAATTTTGGTGAAAAACTTTCATTGTACTGATTGTTCACCAATTTGATTGTATAGTTTTTAATACTGATACTTGTTGCATAGATTGCTTCCTTTATCGGTTAAAGTATAGGAAAGAGAATAGTTTCTCTTCTTTTATTTTCTTCTCAAGCAGGAGATCCTAGCACTGTGCTGGTTAACTTATTCAGTACAATGTTACTTATATAAATTGTAGGAATAAATCACGACAAAAGATAACCAAAGGATCTTGATGGAAGTTCAAGCTGCAGCTGCATCGAAAAGGCCTGCACTTACTCCAAAGGCCCTGATACATCAAAAATATGGTACGAAAGCATGTTATACTATTGAGGAAGTGCAACAGTCTGGTGATAGTGGTTGCCCTGGTTTGGTTACTCCACAACAATCTCAGAGCCTGTACAGGTGCTGTTTAGCTCTCCCTGAACTCTATGTTACTTCAGATAACTTTACGAGAAAGAAGGATGCTGAGCAGTCTGCTGCAAAGATGGCTGTAGAGAAGGTCTAACTCTCTGCCATGCAATGTATTTTAGCTTCTTTTATAAATTTACTTTTTCCTGTACTATTATTGATATTTTTAGTGACTATGGAACAATTAAACATTAATTTCTACTTATAAACAAGTGAACCTCTGGCAAAAAGTTTAGTGAATAAATGACATCTTGATGCCTTTGGTAATTTTAATTAGTATAAGTGTCAGTGGTGATGCTTTTCTCTAGACTTGTTGCAGATTTGGAGAATTAAAACTGGAAGTTGAGATAGTGGTCTGGATTATAAAGGGCAGAGATGAGTTTGCTTAAGTGCCTGGTTATTTGAAGTTTGTTAGCTTAAAATTCGAGATACTAAGGTTCAATGGTTCACTATGGATATACTACTAATTATTTTGTATAGCACACTAAACTGAGATCTTTATGAGATGCACACTTGAGTTTTTCTTGTACACTATTATGTTAGCAGTTGATGCATGCCGACTCACGATTGTTGTTGCTTTTAGTAACACCTTGAACTCTATGTTAGGTTTTTCTAGCATGACAGATCCTTGGACTTGTTGGACACTTCAGAACACTTCCTGGACTCTCAAGTAACACTTCAATTCATTAAATTTTGAAATACATTCTATTGAAATATTGGCGCTTTTTCATTAAAGATATTCAGTGTAGATAAAGGTTTCTATTTATTTTATTGCGCTTTTTTGACATAATTAATTGGATTTCTCCTGGCATGCATAAATACATAGGTATGATCTCTATACACATATAAATGTAGTCTGTTCCTGTCTCAGGGTTTTGAAGTGTTCTTGAGTTGGCACTTTAGGATACCTTGACACATGACAGCCATGTATGTGTCCAATTGAAGGGTTGTTTCATGGTTAAGCTTGAACCCTTGAACCCTCTACATATTTTTGTTTTATGTTATATGTATTATAATTTTGATACCTGGAGCCCACGCCTGCCTGAATGGTGGTTGGTTGCCTCGTTAGGGAAGAAAGATGTGCATGAAGAAGTGCTAACCTCCCTCTTGCACTAAAAATGCTCTTTTTGGTATGTTATTAGCATTTGTATGATGTCAATAGTTTACAATCTGTATTTTTGTTTATTTCTTTTGCAGTTGGGTATTCAATCTTCATCAAAGGACCTGAGCCCAGAGGAAGCATGGAATGAACTAGTTGCTCGCTTATCTGTCTTGTTCTCAGATGAGGTTGATATGATTCAGCATTATTGAATATCCCCTTTTTTGCGGAGTTTGCAGGGAGCTATTACTCCTGAATGAAAACAACATTGGCCTCTTATGTATTTTTATTTTATTAATATGAGGGCAGTATGCCGGGAAGAGGCAAAATACCACCAAGAAAATCATTGGTATAACTAGTTGCAATTGCATTGCCTTCACTAATTGCCGAGAAAAAGTACAAAACTAACTTTTTATTTCTTCGGATGCTTCCATCGTCTTAGGGCTTGTGGGGTAACTAGTTTGGAGTATCTCACCAACTAATAAACATAGGTCTGTTGTTGTCGTTCCTTCAACTATAGAATCCTAACTCGCACACTTATTGGTGTTTGTCGCAAATGCCCAAATCAATCCAATCAATCTTTTTCATTTTATCTTCTTGGTGGAGATAATCTTTGCTATCCTATCTTTTATCACATTGCGATCCACCGCGCTCAACATTCTCATTTCAGCTATATTTTGTTTTCTACACATGTTTCTTAATTGACATTCTGATCCATAAAGTAGGGCTGGTGGGCCCTAAAGCATGGCTTGTCATATGATATAGCTGTATGTAAAATTTGTCTTTCAAATTCATGGGTATTGTACAATCAGATAAATACTCCAGAAGCACTTCTCCAGTCTATAACCCTCTTGCTTTGATCTATGAAAAACATCCTGCTTCAGTTTAATTATGAATGATTCGTCTGAAGTAGTGAAAACGATCTATCATAAGTATCTCGTGACCATTGTGGATTACAGCCTCATTTGTTCTAATAATTTTGCTAAACATTTGGTTCGGGAAATCGATTGCACTTCAGTGTAACAACCACCATTCTATTGCCTTTCTCATCACTGTTTCTGCATTTCTTTCTTGCCAATCTCTATTGCTGCCTTTGTGAATAGATATTGTCAAACCAAACTAAATTATCATTTTGTTTGGTTTTGAAAAATTACTCAATAATCATAATGTTTTGATAGATTTGAAAGATACATGGCATCTCCTTTTCTACCTTAAATCTTTGCAGTGAAACATTGTTCTAAAATCGTAACATGAAACTGACACTTACAGAATTTAAAATAAATATCAAATGCTTCTCCCTGCCTTAAATAACCAAGTGATTTTAATTTTAATTTTTTATTCTTTTAAACGACATTGCTCTGATTCAATTGCTTTGGAGTTCAACACGATATTTTAGCTATATAACATAGGCTAAAAATAAGCCTCCTTAGCAGCATGCCTTTCATTATCCTTTAAGTTGGATTTCAATCACTAACTTATGTCTACTGCTTTGCTGTTTTCCGTAGTTCCTCTCATCATCTCATCCCCTGGTTGGTCACTTTAGAGTGGTAGCGGGAAGAGTTAGGGACTTTTGTAGTATGATTCCTGTGTCTGCAATTGCTGCATGCGATGTGAAGGTTAATAATTTATGCAAAATCATTGATCCAAAGGCAGAATCAGATCCTCTATTGGTTTCTTCATTTATCTGGAAAGCTGCAAGAATGTCTGGTTCAGTTTGTACTACCACTGCTGGTGGATTTTGGATATGGAAGCATTGTTCTTATTCTCAGGAGGCTCTAGAGTTACTGATGAACCATAGTTTTGGTTCAATGGACACGGTGCAGATCAAAGCCTTGCGTATTCCATGCTCTTTTGAGGGGCATATTGAAACATTAAGTTTTGATGTCTCTAGTAATCAGTATTACATGGATGAAATTGCCCGGAAGTTTGATGCAAGAGATGCTTCTCACCTTTTAATGTCAAGGTTGGTACGGATGGTAGAATTTAATCAACTTTACAATATTTTCCAAAGTTAGTTTGCTATATTAAGTGTTTACAACATGCTGAATCCACAAGTCTTGATATTCCAGGACAGTTGGCAAAGCTTCTTCTGAGATGAAGTTATACTTTTCTGTTCCAGAAGCTGCTTTGGTGTTTTCAGATTCATCAGCGGATCAATGTTCAAACATAGATGGAAATGCCATTTTGGACCCACTACTAAATAAGAGAGCTTCTTACTTGTCAGGCCAAGCTATTTATGGCGATGCTATATTGGCCAATGTTGGATACACATGGAAGTCTCCAGACCTCTTTTATGAGGACGTACCTTTGTGTACCTATTACAGGTCTGTCATGGCTTGCTGATGCTTGCTTTTGTTTATAGACTTCTGCATTGTTATTTTTTCTTGGAAAAAGTTTCGTCTAGTGTGTACACATTACTAAAATTTCAGTCTGCATATAGTTTCTTCTATTGAGTTACTTGAATTTCTATAGTTTCTTCTATTTGGTGTAAAACTTCTTCCTTAAAGTATGAATTCTTTTTGCTATGCTGTTATATCAATCCTGTTTTATGCACTATGTGCTTTGCTACACGATCATTGGTGTTTATTAATTTTGTTTAATTGAGACAGTTGCTTAGCAGTATTTGGTTTATTTTAACAAAAAGAAAATTATTATTAATGCATGATTGCCATAAATTGTATTCTTATTTGGGAATTTCTGCAATTTGCTCATGCTTTCTTTTTAAATAATTTTTGTTTTTCCAGAATGCTTCTTGGTAAGGTACCTGATGGACACTACAAATTATCTAGGGAGGCAGTACTTGCAGCAGAGCTGCCTACAACATTTACTGCACGCTCAAACTGGAGGGGTCCTTTCCCAAGGGACCTCCTGTGTGTATTTTGCCGCCAGCACCGGCTCCTAGAACCCCTTTTCTCTGTTAAGAGCATTGATCCTTCTGAAACTTTAAAATCAAAAGCTTGCAAAAAAATTAATCTACCAAGGGTAGCTGGAGAAGGTGAAACAACTAATGGACATATACAAGCAGCACATGACCAAAACTTGGACAAGCCAACTACTTACCAATGTGAAGTGAAAATATTGTCAAGGAGACACGATGTAATACTTGAATGCACATCTGATAATACTTACAAAAAGGAGTCTGATGCTATTCAGAATGCTGCATTAAAAGTTCTTACCTGGTTTAGTAAGTACTTTAAGCAGTTAGACATGCCTACAGAGAAGTTGGCTTCTTTTGGCCTTGCTCACTGCATTATTATACATCCCCGAAACTTTTCTCTGGAATTTTCAATGTTGGGATCTATCTATGGCGTGAAGAAGAATTATCAATCAGATCTAAAGCAGGAAAATGCAGTGATCCTTGTCAACGTTGAAGGTGATGATTCTGGTGTTTTCCCATCTCCGGGATCTTTAACCTGCATAAATTATGCAGTTACTTTAACAAGGGAAGGAGAGCCTACAAAAGAACTGATAGAAAGCAAGGATGAGTTTGAGTTTGAGGTAGGGGCTGGTGCTGTAATTAACCAGCTTGAAGCAGTTATAACTCAATTGTCTGTCAATCAAGCTGCACAGTTTATTACATCACTGCCTTCGAGGGACTTGATCTTAGCTGCGGCCGGTGAATGCGCTGAAAATCTTGCAAGTTTGTCCCTATGTGAGTGTCATGCTACCTTATCTAGTTTTTATTTTCTCATCAGTTGGTATCAAATAATTTGAATATGCCCGTTGTTGTCTTTCAGCCAACTGCTTTCTGGAGTACTCCTTGAAGGTATTGCAGGTCACAGAACCCTTGGAGGACAGGATGGAGCAGGCTTTATTCAGCCCTCCTCTATCTAAACAGCGGGTTGAGTTTGCAGTTAGGCATATCAACGACTGTCATTCGACTACCTTGGTAACTACTTCCTTTTCTTGTCAGATCTGGGATTTTTCTCTTCCCTTTTCTACATTTTTTTCCTCATTCCGCAGACTTGAATGTAATACCAGACAGCAGCAAATTTATCATCTTTCTCCTGCAAGACTTATTCATGGTTTTGGAGAATGTTTGATTGTTTCTCCTTTGTTCCGTGAATTTAAACTACATATCCAATAGGGTAGGTTCTCTGATAACAGGTATAATACTCTAGGTTTTATGACAGTTCCTCCCTTGTCATTTTTTTCTCTCTCTGTGGCAGTGGCAACATAAATTCAGAGTGTTAATAATAGGTTGACAGCCAGTGTTAACATTAGTTGAATTTCTTTAATTTTTTTGGTGGAGGCTTCCTGCTTTAGAGTTTCAGCTGATGGCTGACCTCATTTTTATGGTGAAAGGATTAGGTGGTGGTGGTGATGATGATGATGATAATGATGATATTGTTGTTGTTCTTTTTCTTGTCATGCTCCAAAATTAATTGAGATTGATTATCTGCTTTTTGGATTACAGGTGGATTTTGGGTGTGGATCTGGTAGCCTGCTTGATTCTCTATTGGAACATTCAACTACATTAGAAAGCATTGTTGGTGTGGATATCTCACGCAAGGGTCTCACACGTGCAGCTAAGGTATAACCTCTATATACAGCATGCATATTCTTTACAGGTCAGGCTTTTACGTAGTTATCTTATAGAACAGATGTTGTAATCAAAATGTCAATTATACATCTGTTTTCTTTGTGCCTCAGGTTACTCTTCCCTCTGATTTAATATTTCCCTTATATTATAATGAGGCCTATGCAAATCATTCCCGTCGAACAGATAACCTTCCAACCAACTTAATTTTCATTGTGCTTGTAATGTTGCAGATTATACATTCAAAACTAAGCAAAAATTCTGTACTGCAAGAAAGCGTCAGATCTGCTGTGCTTTATGACGGGTCAATCACAGATTTTGATTCACGATTGTATGGGTTTGACATTGGCACTTGTTTAGAGGTATTGAACAATCTCATCACTGCTTTTGTAATTTACTAGGGAAATGTATGTAATTTCATTTTGTTTGATATCTGTGATTATAACAATTTGCAGGATCAATCCCCATAAAATTTTAAAGAGGAATATATAGAATAATATCATTAGGAAGTTTTTCCTATTGATCTTAACTTTATTTTCAACTGATAGTAAGGATATGGAATGCAGGTGATTGAACACATGGAAGAAGATCAGGCATGCTTGTTTGGTGATGTTGTATTGAGTTCTTTCTGTCCTCGAGTACTTATTGTCTCAACGCCCAACTACGAATATAATCCTATACTCCAAAAATCCACTTTGCCCAACAACAAAGAAGAGGATTCAGAAGAGAAGTCAGCTACTTGCAGATTCCGCAACCATGATCACAAGTTTGAGTGGACAAGGCAACAGTTTGAGCAATGGGCTACTGATCTTGCAGTTAGACATAACTACAGTGTTGAGTTTAGCGGAGTTGGTGGGTCTGGTGATGTAGAACCCGGTTTTGCATCCCAGATCGCTGTCTTTAGAAGTAGACAGGAGAAATGTTTGATGAGGAATGAGGATCCATCTCACCCTTATGAAATTATTTGGGAATGGAACAACAACAGGTCTAGCTAGAACTGCTGCCTGGTATGATATTCTAACAGATTGATTTCTATGTCAAACCTCACAGCAGCAGCCATTTTGTCTTGCAGCTAATGGACGGAGGGAGGCTTCATCCAGATTCTTATGTTTCCTGGATAGTGAAGCTTGGAAAGATTGTTTGAGGGATTTAGTTAACATACTATCAGTAACTTAGTTTTCTAGTTGTTCTTGTAGAGTTATTTTGGTTTTATCTGCCCAACATAGATGTTAAAATAGATGTTGGCAGCCACATGACATACATGTTTCCACATGACATACATGTTTCAGAACATTTTGGGTCCCTTACTGTATCAAATATTTATATATTTTAGTGCAGACATTAGATGATTCATGGTACTGTGACAAGGCTATTGAAGTGTGATTCTGACAATTTAACATGGCTAATCCCCGGCAATTTAGCGATTTTGTGTGTACACTTGATCCCTGAAATGAAGCAGGTTGTTAGCTAGCTGTCTTAATTTTGATATTCCACAAATTATGGAACCTGTATTGAGGCTCTTTGTTGCAGAAGTGAAAGAAGGAATATAAACTATGCTAAGGATTACACGGAGTACATCTCCTGCAAAATACGATAACCCATGTGTTATCGGGAAGTTCCTAACAAGTGGCCTGGGTAAGCAGAAGAGTAAGAAGAAGAAAGGTAAATCGGATCACGAAGACTCGGCGGGTTGAATAGAGATTTCTTCTTCTCTAGGAGAGTTCTTTAATGAGGGTGAGGACTAATGAGAGGGGGAGAGGTGGACGGTAATTGTCAGAGATGAGTAGGTCAAATTAAACTTTATTGTGTCAGAAGGGTCACAAAAATGTCTTGATGCATCACATCGGCATTATCAGGACATTTAGAGTTTCGGTGGTCCTCTTTAGAGTTTTTTCCCCCTAAAGAATCAATTGTGTAATTTTACATCTTTGTACAAATATAAGCATTTCGAGGATCAGTGTACCGTTTTCAATAGAGTGGCTTCATGTTCATCGAGCTGAGGACGATAACATAGTATTGTCTTCATATTCTTCATCTGTACAAACCTTTTGCACACTCATTACTGATTTGGCTCTATTGATATATGGATACACATGAGATATTGTGGCAGTTTCAAAAAAAAAAAAACAGCAACAACAAAAAAATGACAAAAGTTTTTAAGCATTCTTCATCCTTTTAAAGTTTTAAAAAAAACAGCAACAACAAAAAAAATGACAAAAGTTTTTAAGCATTCTCCATCCTTTTAAAGTTTTACAGTCAAAAATATAAATGTGATTGAACACCCAAATGCCAGAGTTATGGTAGCAGTAGCTTTAATTTTTCATTAATATTCATGTTTTGTTTTCTTGTGTTCTGATTATGTTGTTCTTTTACATGGACATATTTGTGGTATGGTTCCTTGTGAAACTGATGTTTTAAGTGATTAATCAAGAAAGAGAATTTTGAAGGAAAAAAATAGAAAGTTTCTTGTATTCTAGCTTCATTTTACTTTTACAATATAATAGTGAATGAACACAAATCATTAAAAATTCAGCTTTCATGGGCACGAAATGCATATTGCACAAAATAGACAGTAACTAAAATTTACATCACAACTACAACAAATCTCTCTTTAGAACAAGTTATCGAAGAAATCATCTCCGAGCATTTGATCCACGGGCAGAAATTGCGGGCGAAGCTCCTCATAGATGCTACTCTCTTCAAGTCCTTGAAGAAATTCATCAATAGATGATTCATCAACCTTTCCATTCGAACAATTTGAATCCAAGGAGCATATTGCACCATCCAAATTCTCCAAATTTTCGCCATTTGTAGGTTCGAAAGATAGCCAATCTGCAAATAAAATTTTGGCCAATGGACTTTGATGGGAAACCTTGTTCTTGTGTTCATGGCTAGATTGCATACTAGCGTTGATCGAATCAGGTATTTGAATTGATCCTTCGAGTTTTTTAACATTAACCACTCTCTTCTTGAGATGGGAGTTCCAGTAGTTCTTCACTTCGTTGTCAGTTCTTCCAGGCAAATGCTTTGCTATTTGCGACCATCTGAAATCAATTGCAAGCACTGCATTAGAATTCGCGTGCATATATCATTGAACTATTTGTTAAATTAAATTGTTACTATGAAAAGAAATCTCGTAACATTACTTGAATTGTTTAGCATACGTATATAGTATAAGGTACACCTATATATGCAGATATTCAAGAAATTTTTTTGTACATAATATACATGAAAGATTTGCTCAAAAATAGTTTACATGAAAGACTATCCCTATTCACTTTTTGACATATTATTGTGGGAACTGGATTTTGTTCTAATGATATCTAAAACCAGATAGTTGAACTTACTTGTTTCCCAGCAGTTCATGAAGATTCATAATTGTTTCATCCTCTTCTTGTGAAAACATCCCGCGCTTCAGTCCTGGCCTCAAGTAATTGATCCACCTCAATCGACAACTCTTTGCAGTTCGTTGCAATCCTACCAAGAACAACAGAGTAAACAATGTTCAGTTGGAAGAGTTATGACACAAAAGAGAGCAAATATGAAATGACATTAAGGTTTTCGCAAACAGTGAAAATGATGTTTCAGTAACACTTAATTTTTTTAGCATGTCGATGACTTGATATCGATACAAATATTTGCTGAAGGGATTATACTAGATAGTCCATACACAATTTTAGTGAGCATTCTACATGCATTATGGGAACTACATTTTACTTCAACATTGCATGTACTGTTCTAAACTTATGTAGTTCTTTTCATGAAATTCTAAACATATTCACAAATTTATTGATATCATGCGTGTTTTTACCAGATTTAGCAGGAACGTCGCTCCAACAACCGTGGCCATGGTTGAGGATGTAATCCCTCAACTTCTGGTCTTCATCAGGAGACCACAATCCCTTCCTACAGTTCACCTTCGGCTTCTCACAAGACTTGCACCCCATCGTCGCTTGAACTTTAAGAGTAAGCTCTTTGATGATCACACACGCACACGCGCACACGCAGAGAGAGAGAGAGAGAGAGAGAGAGAGAGAGAGAGAGAGAGAGAGAGAGAGAGAGATCTCAGATATTTATAAGGATGTCAGTTTAGTATGTTGATTAACTAAGCAAATAGAATTAATGCAAATGATTAAAGATAACAAACGTGCTTCCCTAAAGCTCGGCAATCATGATGCTTATTGGTTTTTAATCTTTAAATAGATTGTTTTCCCCCCCTTTTTTTTGTGTACTGTTGGATAGAAGGAATCTACAGAACAAACTTGGACATAGTCTAATGGGAAACTTGGCATACATTATTCAACATGTGCCTTGCTCTCTTATTTTTCTTTCTTCTCATGCTCCATTTACTATGGCTGTTTAAATTCATTCCACAATTAAAAGGGATGATAATTCTTTTCAAGGTTTGAGGGGAGACCAAAAAATGTATCTCATGGTTGGTGTGGGGAGAAATCTAGCAAGATTTCAGGGGAAAAGAGGAATCAAATCTGAGTATTTAAATAGGTTGTTGCTATAAGTTTATACGATATGGATCGTTCTCGCTGTTACCCTAAGTTTCAAACATGTAAGTTTTTTGATTCTTTTCCATCTGCTGTTAGATAGAAGGAATCTTAATGGAAAGGCTTGGACATAATCTAATGAGAAAATCTATTAAGGAAAAAAAAAAAAAAAAGGGAACTGAGACCTGAATACACTAATACAAGTGCCTTTTCTCTTATTTTTCTTTCTTCTCATGCTCCACATGCTAAGTCTATTTAAATTCATGCCTTATTTAAAAGGGTTTAAAATTCTTTCAAGGTTTGAGGGGAGAACACAGAGACATTGTCATGGTTGGTATGATGAAAAATCTAGCAAGACTAGGAGAGGAAGCATGAAAAGGGATCAAAATTGAATATTTTGCATAAACTTTTTCTAAAAGTTTTAGTAGTTTCATCCATACTCGTATCTGACCCATAACATGTAGTACAATAGTAGTTTTTGTGTATCAAAAATTAATCAAGTGAATCTTCATATATCGTATCTACTTCAACTTAAAATTGTTGTAATCCTGGGATTTTCTATTTCATTAAGCTCTTTTTATGAAATCAAAACAGATTTTCCCTCTTTTTTTTTCTGTTAAAAAATACACAATTTCCTGTGCGAATGCTTTTTAGACTTAACAAGTTTTCGGTCAGGCATATTTTTACTCTTATCACTTCATTTAAAACCAAATCCACCCTGAATGAGTAAGAACTGGCAATAAATCCCTAATTCAGAAATAAGAAATGTTAGAACTTATACATCATGTGGGTTGTTTTATTCTGTAGTTAGAGAGCATGACTGCATACAATATTATCATATTGCTACATATGTAGTTATATATAAACTTGGTCCTAATCAAGTAGAAGTGATCAAATAAATCAATTCAAATGCAATGAAGGTCATCTTAGGAAACCTCAGAGAAGATGTTCACACCATAGTTCAAAAGACCATATACTGAAAATAAGCCAATTGAGAGCATGAAGACTTTTTATGCAATGATTGAAAAGTTGTGGTTTTCTTTATGTATTTGAGAAAATTATGAATGTGAAAATAAAATAAACCGGCACGGGGCTTTACAACGTTATATATATGGACGGACTGAGTATGCACTGTTGGATATATTAATCGGCGATTAGCATAATCAATCAAATTTATCGATGGCTCATGAGTAAATTATGCTCCCACGCGTTTAGTGTTGAGAGGGAAGGAAAAATGTCACTTCAAGGACCAAATATTGAACTACAAAGCTACTGCTAGAGATAGCATACAGGGAAATGCTCACATTGTCCTCTATGCTTCAAAAATCAGAGATATACAAAGCTTGCAAATTCTCTCAATGCTAGAAATCAATAAGAGCAAAGTTTCATATCATGAGCTTCTATTTCCTCCAGCAATGCAGCATCTCACAATATCATGAGCCTCTCAGTTCACTTGTAGAGCTTGACATCATGAAGTTATTATCCCATTTTGGTAATTTAAACGTGCATATCAAACATGCAAGTCACAAACTCAGAAAACCAAGCATGGGTAGAAGATAAGCTGCGTCTTAGATCAATGAAACAAAAACAAAATTAGCTACAATTATGAAGATGTAAAATCACCATAAGTTTTCATGCACCAAAATACACTATGGTACAACCTTTTCAAATAATTAACTCTCTTTTTCCAACACGTAATTTAGAAAACAAATCACTTCTGCTTGGTACTAACCAAGCATACAGAAATCTGTAAATAACCTACACATATATCAACCTGTTTTGAAAGGTAGCAAGGATAGAAATCCAGAAACTAAGTCAAATGAAAAGTAGTTTAGTTAGCTTCGACATGCCACTGTTGGCCACGACACCTGAACTGCCACTTAAATACCGTTCCCGCCAGAGTATTTGTGCTCAGATCTAGCTCTCGGCTAGCTTCACGAATGAACCATGTTGAACTGGAACCTTGACAGTTGTTGTGGAATAGTGGAAATCACAGGCCCATATCTCTGCACCCACACATTGGGAACACGTTTCAAGCATTCAGTTTGACAAAATAAGCATAATATAACAGGGAAGACAGGAAGCAACAGGCTATAAATTGCAAGGGTTCCAGGCTCATAAACAAGCGTCATCTTCCAATGTACCAGACAAGTCTATGGACTTCATATCATCTAGCTGATGGTGGCTTTGGATATCATGCCATCATCACTTGTTCCCATCAAAACAGGGTTTAACTATGAAGCGTCAAACTCCACCAAGATACCAAACAATTTATGACCAGTCACCAGATATGAACTTGGCATCACCCTAATAAATAGGTGTCAAATCATAGCAAAAGAAACTCTATACAGGAGAGGCCCCTCATAAATCCTAAGGATACTTTGCTGGTTAGGATCATATTGGTCATGCATGGTAGCTTAAGCTTGTGCAAGGAGTACTCTAAAACCTTCTTCAGGAAAGAGTCTAGAACAGGAAAGATGAATGTCACAAAATTAACAGAAAGATGGAAAGAAGCTTGGAATCAAAAAATTTAGAATCAATTGGACAAAGCCGGAATATATGGATTGTGACTTCTGTAAATCTATGAGAAGAAATTACACACTGATACACATTGATGAATGAGTGTGTAATACTCATTGATCACCAATAAATGCCTAGTACCCAGGAATGACAATTGTCCCAACCTGGGACTGGGATCAAACATTCATCATGATAGCGAGATTGAGGAACATGAAATTCATAGAATCAAAGCGAGATGGAGTTAAAGTGGATAAGTAATTTTCAAGCATTATACAGTCATAGAAGAATATCCATAAAATTGAAGGGTAATATTCATAGGATTTTACACAACTGGGATGACTTAAATAAAATTTCTGGGTAATAATTAAGAAACATGTAAAAAAAATGAGTTTAGCTACCAATTGTGGATAAATGATGGAGAACCGGGTGAAATTGTTTGGACATGTGCAAAGGAGACCAATGAGCATACCAGTTAGAAGGAGTGGTCTGATTCTAGTCAGTGTAGCAAAAGGATAAACCTAAAAAAAATGGGTTGAGGCACCTTAAAGGGGTAAGATAGTTGTCTGTTTAATTGGAGAAGAATGGACTTACCTAGTTGACCCAAAAAAATTGTGATAAAGGCTTTCTTTTTGTTGTTGAAATTACATTCAAAAGGTTCCATAAAGCCAAAGGCCAAATGGAATACTTCCAAGAAGTACTTGTTGGATAGCAATGTAGCAAGAACATTTCTGCCATGGAGTTGTACCCATGTCCGACACTCCGACACTTCCTTGAAAACTTCTCGGACACTTCTAAAATGTTGTTCGTCAGATACTATAGTTTTTCAGCTTAGGAACGTGTTGTAACTTCTCGTACACTTCTTTCTTCTTTTAGTTTCATGTATATATCAAAGATAATAGTGGAAAAATGCGTAAAAACATTGATTTCCATGAAGCTATGATTAATTTAGATATCTTGCGATAATATAAGAAGTGTAATACATTGAGCTATTTTATACAAAGTTGAAGAGCATATTTTACCTATGTACGCACGCACGCATGTATATATGCACTTCCTCTAATTGTTTATACATATACTCTATATATTTGCCACATTGCCGTGTCGTCATGTCCTACTTTCTAATGAATTTTGTGTCATGTGTCCGTGTCATACCCGGGTGTCGTGTTTGTGCTTCTTAGTGGGGTAGATATCTTGAAGCATACAAGCTGAAAATTGTTGGAAACAGTACATTAACATAGAATGCAGATTCTTGGATATGCTATAATAACATAGAACACAACATTTACTAGGTGAACAGTTTCCTAAATTCCAAATAGAAAAGAAACCAGCGAAAACACAAGGCCATATCAGGTGATTCCGGATACTTTATGTCTAAAGGTTGGATAGAAGGAAAATAGAAGATAAATGTTGACATATCATAAAATGGCATCAACGGCAAAGTTTTTTTTCCTAAAAAAAAAAAAAAAACAAGGTGTGTTTGGGGTGGTATGTGCGGGTGTGGGTGTGTTGGGGGGGGGGGGGGGGGGGGGGTGCGGCGCTGTGTGGTGAGCCACATTTGCATTAAAGAGTTTGAAACAAAGTAGAAATGCTTTTTTACCTGAACATTGTCATAGAGCTCAAATAATGGAACAGCAAGCAACTTCAGGTTTTTTGGAACAGCAAAGTATTCCCTTTCTGACAGGTGGACAATGAAGAGCTTCTTGCACTCCTGGAAGAGGGGAACAGAAAATCCTTGTTATGTTTAGGCAGAAACAAAAAGTTTAAAAAAAAAAAAAACAAGCAAATGGTGGAGATACAGAAATTGTAGTGAAATACACCTTGGGCTTGGTGATGTGAGGAGGGCAGTATGGGTACATTATCGTCTCAAAGTTTGGCCTCCACCAGACTGCAACACACTCTCCAATCTGCACATGACCAAAATTTGGACGTTATCATCCTTTATTGACAAAGATTTTTTTAGTTCACTAGATGAGGCATTTCCCAGTACAGTGGGCTACATTCGATAATACTTGATTATGGCTCAAAAACTCAACTTAGATTCAAGTACGAACATAAACAGATACGCATATATTGTGTGTGTGTGTGTGTAAAGAATCCAAAACTCCTATTCAACTTCTCTCAACAAAAAAGAACACACCCATATGACAACAATTTCGACAAATGAAAAAACATAATGCATTCACTAAGTTCTAGTTAGAACTCAATTTTTCCATATTCAGGACTAGGAACAGTCGGACGTACTTTTCCAGAATGAGTGAACTGCATTATTCCTTAATCCAATGTGTCAAGATTAAGTTGAAGTATCAAATTTCCTTGACACGTCAAACTATTGATGGGATGAACATGGGATTTCTCTGAGTTCATCGTCATGGGTTAGTTATCATCAACATGGTTCGAGCCTTTTTTCCATCAAGGTGGGATTGACCATGAAGAATGAGGTTCCAAACAGTACTGAATTCTATAATTGACTGTGAACCTGAAAATCAACATTACCAACTGGTGGCAAAGGTCCTAGACGGAGGAAACTAGAGGCGGAGCTGACACAAGAAGGCCGTTTGCTGCGTAGGGAGGGAACCCACTGCGTGGCAAGGCAATAGCTCATGCAACCAAGGAGTAAATGAGTAATCACTTAATGGCAAAACTTAGCACTCAGGAACTAATAGGCAACCGCTGGTACATTTTCTTTATCAATGTCTTAGTAAGTGCAATAAAAGATATGAATTTAACTCGCAAAGTTTGTGATAAAAGAAATATAGTTTTGTGATTATAATGGAGAAAGCATCCTTTAAGGACCATCCCAGGTCCAAGAAGTCAAAGCCAAATTATAATGCTTGTGAATTAGGGGAGGGAGGGGGAGAAAGAGAGAGAGATTAAGACCTTCTTGATGGAACACAAGTGCAGAAAACAAAGGCTAGAGATTTATTTAGAGACAAAGCAACAGAAAGAAACATTTTACAGGAAAATAATCCTATGACAGGATCTTTCAAGATAAGAAGGGACACAAGGAGACCAGGATTTACAATAGAAAAAAATGTGTTCTGTTCACGTACTGCAACAATTACTTGCATGCTGCACAAACCTGAACGACTATCCAACTGTGGTGGCCGTAGGGTACTTTACATGTTAGGGCATGTTTGGCTGCTGTAAGTGACCGTAAGTCGTAAGTCCTAAACTCTTTTACAGATGTAAGTGAGTTTTACGCAAATAAGTTTTACGGTGTTTGGTTGATAATGTGAAATTATAAGTGAGAAAGTATATTCTATTTTACGGTGTTTGGTTGGTAATGTGTAAGTCGTGAATGAAAAAGTTGACCACAAAACTAAATATTTAGTGATTTAAACATATTTAAAAATAGTAAAATAATAAAAAAATATAAATATTAAAATATTTAAATTTTAAAAAAATAATAAATAGTGAAAATATTGAAAATAAAAAATATTAAAAAATACTAAATATTAATATTATAAAATATTTGATTACTAAAATATTAATAGTATCTAATATTAATTATTAAAAATATTAAATATTGCAATCTAATATTAAATATATTAAATTCAATAATTAAAAAGGAGATTTCGCTACAACCCCCTATGTCGAATCGAAATTAAGAAAAAAAGCCCAGCTTCATAATTTTATCCGCTTCAGCCACCACTTTTTTTAAACCAACCAGGAGCGCCCACATGTCAAGCGCAGAAGCGCTCCTCAGCGCCAAAGGCAAATATCCCACAGTAATCGTTTCGAAAAAAACGGACCGCTTCGAAGATGCAAACTATTGGTACCCTGTTTCTGAGGACTATGATCGTGATCACAGCCCTCATAAAAATGTCCTATTTCTGAGGATTGCGACCATGATCGCAGTCCTCACAAAAATATCCTATTTCTGGGGACTGCGGCCATGATCGCAGTCCTCACATGGTCAGTCTTCACAAAAATGTCTTATTTTTAGTCTCTATAAGACTATGATGATGATCGTAATTCTCATTATTAAGATATGTTTCTGAGTCTTTATAGGACTGTGAACATGATCGCAATCTTCAAAAAAATACATTGCTATTTAGTCTTTATTAACTGCAACCATGATCACAGTCATCACAAAAATACAATTTTCCAACCTATATTGGGACTGCGAAAAATGCCCTAATTTTCAATTAATAAAAGGACCATGACCATAATTGCAATCATCTAATAAAGGATTGTGATCATTGTTTTAAATCTTAGCCGATATACCGGTTTATCGAACGAGATACCGATATTTTATCCAAAACGATACGGTAAGTGTAAAATTTTACCGGATATCGTTTTGGACCGATATGGGCCGATATATCACCACGTGGCCGATATATCAGGCGATATCTGAGATAAATATATCTGATATATCACCATGTGACGCATCTGAAGAGCTTCCGTAAACGCATTTGAGGAGCTTTTACAAAATGTAAGTATCCCTATGAGTTTATGGCCCTAAACTTACTTTAAGTAATTTCATATGATTTATGTTGGCAATTCCATGTATATTCTTCATCTGGTAGGACGTCCGAAATGACGTTCAATATTTAGTACCATATCGCGATATATCACCCAGTATCCGGTATAAAAATTTGTCAGCCGATATATCGCCGATATACGATATTTAAAATAATGACTGCGACCATAGTCGTGGTCCTCAAATAAGATTGCGATCATGAGTCGTAGTCCTCATAACAACATCGTCATCATCAGCAGACCCCCATTCACCAACATCAATGATCCCAATTCTTTCTAGATTTAAATACCACATCGATCACAAACTCAAATAAAACTCATCATGAGTACAAGTAAACGAGATCTGCAAAAAGTCAATACCAAAAATTTTTGGTTCGGGGGCTCCGCCACCTGAGACCCCGGGAAGGGTGATCCCCGACCCCTTCCAACTCCCATGGCAACCTGACCGCGCAGGTTGACTCATGAATTACTCCGCGTCGGGGTCAGGGTTGAGAGGAGAGCAACGTTGAAGGGCGATAGAAAAGAGTAAAAGAAGAAATGAAAATATATAAAGTGGTGATTAAGAGGAATCAACTTATGCTGACATGAAGAGGCAGTAATGAATAAAATTATAAAGCTGAGTTTTTTTTCTAATTATGAAGCAAAGTAGGTAATTATAGCAAAAATTTTCTAATTAAAAATATTAGATTCCAATGTTAAAAAATTAATTTAATAATAAAAATATTAATTGCATATTAAATATTACTGATTTAGTAATAAAAATATTCTAATAATAAAAAATATTAAAATAATTAATAAAAACTTTAATCTAATAATTAAATTTAATCTAATAATTAAAAATTAAACTTAAAATAAAAAATATTAAACTAATTACAATTAACTGTCTGCAATACAGATTTACATGACACAAAATTAACTGTTTGTCCTACAAGTGAGTTACAAGTGAAATTTGCATGACAACAAAATTAACTGTTTAGGCTGCAAGTGGGTTGCAAGTGCATTTTACGACTTATGGCCCCAAACAAACATTGTAAGTGGTTTTGTTGCAATTGCATTTTACCACTTACGGGAAATAAACACGCCCTTAATTTATATTAATGCAAATGTGTGTACTCTGCAATACAGTGTATTATGCAGTACATCTAGTACACAATCCCTTATTTCCACTATAAATTCTACGTCTGTCATTTTTTTTAACTTTTCGCTTTCCATTCGGGGTTGTGTCGTGGAGTTTTTCCCTTCTTTTTTTCCATTTTTGTTCTCTCTCTCTCTCTCTCTCTCTCTCTCTCTCTCTCTCTCTCTTCTTATTTATTATTTATTATTTATTTATTATTATTATTTGGGGGTGGTTGGTGGTGGTGTATGTTAGGTAAGGCATTCAGAAATAGTACCTGCCAGTTTGGCTGAAAGGAAGGTGAATTTACAGCAAGTTTGCTACACAGCTTCCGCCTTAACCCCTCAATGTCTGAAAAAAAGGGATAATATCATACGTGTGAAAACCATGATGCTACGAGAACTACGATATTTTGAAACTCGGTACCATAAAAAGACAATTTCTCACCATTCTCTCCAGGCTTCAATCGGCCTCCAGGAAGTTTGCAGAACGTGTTTCCAATTTGTAGTAATAGTATATGGGGATGATTGTGTTCCTGTACCTGCAGCCAAAATGCAATTTGTTAGGCCCCAACATGACCCAATAAACTGCCACCAGAGGCAAAGTACATTTCAGATTTGCATGCAGCTCACCTAGCCAGTTATCAATACAATGAATATCAACAAGCGAAAGCATTTATTAAAAATATGATATAGTCCCTCACATTATATAGAGTATGTCAGAAGCAAATAATTTAGAAGAGGAAAAAGAAAACCGGTCTCATTCGTATTAAGTACAAGAATTAGATTAATGATAATGCCCTTATTGGAATTTTTTGGAACCTAATAAAACTGACTAATAGATCAAAAGATTTCATTTATACATTAATAGCATGTAATCCCTCACACTATATAGAATCTGTCAGAAGCAAATTTTCAAATGACACTAGCAGATAATCATGAACTATGTACAGCCTAGTTCAGATCAAATAGGAAAAATGGGGATAACATAAGACCAACCAGAGTGCACTGAAAGAGTTTTAGACTCAATATATTAGACTCCAAGAAATTCCTTAAATGAACTGGGGAGAAAAAAGTTATAGCTTCTTGTCAAGATTGGGTGAATAAATCCATTATATACAAAACATACAATGAAGCAATGTGATACAGCTAATAGAAGAACCAAATATTAGCATCATGCCAATGCATTATCATCTCATAAGCTTCATAATGAAACGCTGGTTGCAAGAAAGATAAAGAGGGGTAATATAATGTTTCATATCCCCTTCCAGTGGTTAGGAAATGGTGCCACGAGTAAAAATAAAGTCACTAACCATACCATAAGCAATCACATGAGAGTCTTTTGTTCATACTTCACTATCTAGTAGAACTACTCACCCAAAAGCGTGCCAATCACATATCATAGTGATAAATCACACATAATATCAAAAAGGATAAAAGGTAAAAGAGCAAGCTAATAAATTCATATAAATAAAGATGGAGTGTGAACAAATAAATAAAATCATATTGTGGTATGCAACTCAATCGGATCTTCAGCTGAATAGAAATACATGCAAGATATGAACTAGCCACAACCACTTTCTCTTCCTGGGACTGCTTGAGCTTGTGCAAATTGACTACTTTCAAGAGCTATAATAAAGAATACAACTTTCTTCCAAAAGTACCAATTCTCTACAATATATTTGAAATTCCAACAAAGAAAACCCCAGTTATACAAACTATTTATTTAAGATGTTAAAAGTTAAAACCGTCAGAATCTTTAGTCAGAAGATAAAATATGACGACTGAATGACGGTGAGTTAGTAATAAAGTAAGTCTCATAGCCTAAACACGGCATTGATAATGATGAGAGACACCTCCTCCACCCACACACTAATCCAAAGATATGTCACATCACAGATTCGCAGTTTGCTGGACCAGTCAGGTCCATGCTTAGGTATCATTTACACACTAATATAATCATATTAGTCTAACAATAGAAAGCTCACTTCAGTAGAGAACTGATGCCTTCAACTAACTACTTCAACAACTCATCATGTTACGGAACATCATTCTATGATGGCTCAATTCAGATGCAACATGCTGTGTTGGCAGGTTAAGTAAACCACCTGAATTAATAGAATCGCAGTCCAACTAAACTCACTACAATTAGACAAGCTCTCCATTGCAGAACACAATTGAGGGTTGAAACTTCTCAAAGGAACTTTCAGAATCAAAGATTCTCAGCGTACATAGAGAAAAAACAAAATAGGATTTTATTTTATTTTTTACTTGGGGTGCAACAATGAAGAGATTTTGCAACCTTAAGATGATTGGCAGAGCAAGTCATTTGTAAATTTCCACCAAATCTCTATGCAATTCACATCCTCAAACAACAGAACATTATCCCATGAAATCTCCAATACAACAGACCTTTGTCATGGTAATCTCCCAGTCCTCAATTGAGGGTTGAAGCTTCTCAAATTAACTTCGAAAAGAGCTCAAAGATTCTTTAAGTATGTAGAGGAAAACAAAAATAGGAATTTACTTGGGTGCAACAATGAGGAGATTTTGCAGCCTTAAAGTGATTGGAAGAGCAATTCATTTGTAAACTTTCACCAAATCTCTATGCACTTCACATCCTCAAACAACACAACATAAACCCATAAAATCTCCAATACAACAGACCACTATTTATGTAATCTCCTAGACTATAAATTTGACATTTACGAATTAATAGTATATACCTCTAAATTTAAACAATAAAGCCCTAATGTCATCTCTTTATAATGCCTAAAACATCAAATTTTTGTACATTAAAGCCTATAAGCCAAAATAAGGAAAACAAGTTTAACTATAATATAACGTATCAATATGGAAAACACGAGTACCACAAATTTTCAACCGAGTTAACCATTGAGTTTACAACATTTGGCTAATATATCAATACTAACCAAAAGAAAGAACATCTAGTACCATAAACAATAATCAAACTATTTCCCCACTAAAACTAAAAGATGTCGCTGTAACAATAAATTTTATTTGACCATATGAAAAAAAGATATTTACTATCATTCCAATATGATACTTACCAGTAAAATTGCCTCGACACTGGTCCGCATACCTTCTTTCATATAGCTGACAATCCAAAGCAAAAGCAACTAGTCAATAACAACAATAGGTAAAAGAGATTTGGGAAGAAAAACTCACGAAGTGCACTGAAACTAAACAGCATTGTCAGTAAATTTATGAAAACAAACTAGCTGGAAGCTTTCAATTGACATGACAGAAAAAATTAGCTTCAGGTGCACCATATTACCCCATAAAATACAATATTTTTTTAGCATGAATGTTTTTGAAAAAGGCAGTTATGAACTTATAATTTATTAATCCACAGTAATGAGTAAGATATGCATTTGATTGAGATATGAATGCTATAATAAAATTCCAAATCAGGAAATTTTCTTAGTAGAATTCCGTAAGTTCATTTTAAAAGAACTCTCAATTTCTAAGTCATTAAAAGGACACTAGATATTTTCAAGTCACTAAAAATTTCAAATTCATGGGGTAGAGAATAAAACAATATGGCCATGAAAGGTGAAAGAGTTAAACTTCTTGCTTCTACAAAGAAAAAATACTTTTAATTTTCAATTTTAGTATAATACGGATGAAGGAATAGATATGGATGATCCACTTTGAATTCAATTCCGTATTCATTTCTCAACATGGATACCGTATATATATCCGTTTAATATACGACTGAGTACACTTACATTTCAAATATACCAATCACATTATAAGGTGATATTTTGGTTTTTCAAAATCATGCAATCTTATATCATTTTGACATTTTTTTCATTCAAGAATAGTAAAATTATGAATATAACTCATATTTCTTTTTATGTTTTCCTATTCATCAATATTCAACTATTATGTGAATCCAAATTCTTATATGAGTAATATGTTTGTTAATGTTAATCACTCTCCGGATTTTCCACTAAAAGTAAAGAAATACTGATAAGGTAACACCTATATCCACTATATCAGCTCTGAATGACGCCTTAAGTACCTTAAGTATCTATCCTAGGCTAGCATGTCTCAAACTATAAAGAACAACTTTAGAAAAATCATCCAGATCATTCTTGTCAAATTGAGTCGCTATATACCGCCACTGAAATCAAACATAGCACATGGAGAGGACCAAGCATTCTGTGAATGGCTGTCCTTCATACGTCAACCCTCTAATAACCGGTAACCAATCATTGGGCAAAAACAATTGTTGTGCTTACCGCATGGAACCTAAAAGCAGAGTTGAAAGCAAGAAGGCATCCAAGTTATATGGCTCCCCTAACAGAGGTTCATGTTGCCTGCAATATCCCCATTGTACTCAATCTGCTTTCCCTGGTCAATATCTATTTCAGTTTCTTTTGTTTCCTTTGTATAAACAAATCGCTAGCCCTAGTCTTCCTCCAATAACGAAATTCAAAATCCAAACTGATCTGACGCTACAACATAATGCATCTAGGCTAACGGATATATGTGTTAATGCCAGCCACCCCCAGAAATTTATCAATTCTGCAAAGAAACTAAGAAAAAAAATACTGTAAAATGCAAAAACTACAACAAATAGCCTCAATTTCCACACAGAATATCCCCAAGCAAGTTCGACTGACCCCAACTCTTGCATCTAGAGCTTGGCTCAGAGATACTTGCCTGTACTTTCTTTTTTTCTTTTTTATTAATTTGTTGTTGAAAAAAATGGAGGAGGTTTCTGTGTTCCTTTTCTATTTGCAACATCATACAGACAAGCAAAAAGTAACTAAGGGTTTAGGGTATTGTCCACATTGGCAAAAAAAAAGTTTCATTTTGGTTTTCGAAGGAAAAACAGCACGTTGTTGTATAAGTTTTTTTTAGAAAAATCCAAACAGTAATATTTCTGTCAGTTCTCTTCACAAAGATCTCATTTTTGGCACGCGTACAAAAGATTAAGAACAAAAATCCTTGATACAGTTAAGATTCAGTTAGGGTTTTTGAAAGAGGCAGTTATGAACCTACAATTTATTAATCCATGGTAATGAATAGTAGATGCATTTGATTGTGATACGCATAATATAAAATTTTCCAAATTCATGGGAAATTTTCTAAGTAGAAATTTGTGAGTTCATTAAAAAGGACTTTCAATTTCCAAGTCATTAAAGAAGAACAATTGATATTTTCTAAGTCGTTAAAAATCTCAAATTCATAGTGCAGAGAATAAAACAATATGGCAATGGAAAGTGATAGTCCAAACTTCTTGCTTATCTGTATGAAGAATAATACACTCAATTTTCAAATTTAGTATAGTATCGGTGAAGGGTGCTAATAGTCAAATAGATATGGATGATCTGCTCCATATATATAAGGATATCTGCATTAAAATATGGCTACAAATATGGTAATGATAAAATTGTCCGAGATATTCAAATGTATATCTGAATCTACTCTATGTGTATGAGTACACATATATTTCAAATAAACCAAGTACTTTATAACGTGATATTTTGATTTGTCAAACTCACGCAATCTTATATATTGACATTTTGTCATTAAAGAATACTAAAATTAAGAACACAACTCATCTTTCTCTTCATGTATTAATTCCTACTCATCAATTTTCAACTAATATCTGAATCCAAATTTGTAAATCAGTAATATGTTTATTAAGTTAAAATATCCATATCTGGATCTATGTCTACTAAAGAAAAGAAATATGGATATGGTAGCACCTATACATGCTTCTATCATATCTGAATGACCCTTTAAGCATGGTTTGAAATATCGGCCACAATGTTTTAAAGAAGGGGCGCCTGAGCGCCTGCGAGGCGAATGATGGCCCTTGTCGCCTTGTGCTAAGCTAGGCAACGCTTATAACTCAGGCGAGCGCCTGAGCAACTAAGTCGACTAAGGCCGATGTCGCCCATATTGAAGGATGATATTGGCAATATTGATACTAAATGATATTGGCCGATATTGATAATGATACCGATTTCGAGATTTCAAACCATTCCCTTAAGTATCTATTGAGGTTCCCCCCAAAAAAAAAGTATCTATTGTAAGCTAGACATCTCTCAAACTATTCACAAAATTTAATTGAAAAAAAAAAAGTTCATCCAAATCATTCCCGTCAGATTGGGTAGTTATGAAGCATAAGAATGCTATTGAAGACCAAACCTTGCTCAAAAGAGGACCAACCAATTCTGTGATTGATTGCCCCTCGTATGCCAACCCTCTAAGAACTGGACCCGATTACAGGCAAAACAATAGTTGCACTTGAGCACAATATCTACATGGAACCTAAAAGGTGAGTTGGAATTAAGGAGAGATCTTATCAGGCATATGACCCAACAGTATCAGCCGCTTGTGGCTACAATAAGTGTAACAAAACATACCAAGGTGGCGAGACCCCTTAAATAACAAGGTTCCAAGAAAGGTTACTGCGTATGATGGAATTTTTTTCTAACTACGTGCAGTAATTGCTTTCACAATTTGATTAAGATAGATGGCTACCCCCATAGATGTCATGTTGTCCACATTCCACAATATCCCCCATTGTACTCTATCAGCTTTTCCTGCTCAAAATCAATTTTAGGTCTCCCTTGTTTAAACAAATCAACTAGAACCAGTCTTCCCTCAATAACAAAATTCAAAATCCAAACTGATCGAACTCTACAGCATAATGAATCTACAAACTTGAAATAATTGATATATTTCAATGTTAACCACCCCCAGTAATTTATCAATTCTGCAAGGAGATAAAAGCACCCTAAAATGAAAAACTACATCAAATAACTTCAATTTCCTCAATTAATAAACATGAGTAAGCTCCGCCAACTCCAACACTTGCATCCCAGAGATACTTGATCCTTATTTACTTTTCCTTTTTACTTTTTCCTTGAAAAAATGAAGGAGGTTTTTCTATTCCTTTTCTATTTGCAAAATCAAGCAGACAAGCAAAAAGTAATTAAGGCTTTAGAGTTTTGTCCACATTAGCCACAATTCATTTTGGTTATTTGAAAGAAAAGAAAAACAGCACAATCGGTGTATAATTTGTTTTTACAAAAATCCAAGCGATAATAATTTTGTCAGTCCTCTTCACAAAGATCTCGTTTTTGGCACGCGCACAAAAGATTAAGAACGAGGATCCTTGATACAGTTAAGATTCAGTTAGGGTTTTGGAAGAAACGAAGAAACCATGGGGGCTTCTTGAAATTTTAAAATTTACTGGGCTTTGAGAGAGGCACTTACTTGACCTTCATTCGAGCGAGGCGATCGGCGACGGAGGTGTCCTTCTCCATCTTCGGCTCCTTGGTCCCGAACGTGTAGTTCGAGAGAGGATATGTGTTTACCACCGGTGAGGTTACCATCTCTCTCTACTTTCTCTCTCTCTCCTCCTCCTTCCTCCTCCTCGCTCGATCTCGCTTGTCACCGCCTCAAAGGGAATCAAAACGAGCGGAAAAAACTAGAATTTGCGATTTGGGACTCAAAAAAGAAAGAAAAAGAGTTGCACAGGGGGTGGTTGGCAAATTCAAGAAAGTTCTGGGGCTTGTATGATAAAAATGGTCAGATCTCGGTCAATGTATCCGCGTATTCGAGCATTTGTTAACTGGGCTTGTGGACATTAGAACTTACAAAGGTCATGGGCCTTGAATAGAGCCCATCAAGTATGGGCGTTTTCCCTTCTTTTATTTTTTTTTTATTATTATTTTTATTTTTGAGGTTCCTGTCTAAAATATGGGAGCTCTCATAATCCAACCTGCTGCTCTTTTTCAATTTGTCAGACTAAATAATATTTAATCTGCTGTTAATTAAATATAATCAAAACCAATCTAAGCGGGATTTTCTTCCTTGATTCTTTCACAAACTTTTACCAGCCGCCTGTCTATTCGTCTTTATAACCACGGAAGACAGAGAGATCGAGAGAGAGAATCCTTCTTCTTCTTTCCCAAGCCGACTCCTCCTCCTCTCTCCCTCTAGCCGCTCTCTCCCTCCAGCCGCTTCCTTCTCTTTCTCTCTCATCGCAGTCGTCGCCTCTCTCGTTGCTAGGTTTTCCACCATCAAGATATACTAGTATAACAAACAATGAGTTTTTTACACAACATGGTGCATGATTGATACGGATCGTGTTGGGAAATAATTTTCAGAATTGCTCTTAAAGGACTCATAATAGCCGGGCTTGATGTTGTGAGGGACATACATAATATACAATCAGATTTTTAAAGGACTAATTTTGAATTTTGCGCTAATATTCAAAAATTGCGCTTTTTTTTTTGTTCTTGCTCTAATATGTACTATTTACACATAACATTTTCACAGTGAATTTCACTATTTATTTTTATGCACATAAATTATTATTTTTGTTTTCCTTTTTCGCTAGGCTTGGTAAGAGCTGTAGAAGCCATTTTTCTCATGACAACGTATTCAACAGCACATTGCATGCCTCTGACCAAAATAATATGATCTTTATTTTAGTTAGATTTCAAGAATAGCTAAGAACTTCTTTATTTCTTCTTCATGTCATTTGTGCTTTGTGTCCTCAATAGTACTTAAAGCAAACCTCTCACATGAAAAGTTGCACCAAAAGCAAGAACTCTCTACTAGCAAATGTGTATTTTTTCGTCGTGGCCATTGGACAGACATGCCCGGAATTTTCTCCTCAGTGATCATCAGTTCAAATCTCGGTATGATGATTTTTTAGTAAAAAGAAAAACAAATGTGCAACTTTCTAACAGATAAAAAAAGTTGCATCTTTTTGAAAGAAAAATTGGAGCAATGACAATAAAACTACAATTTTTTTTAAGAGAAAAATAAGAGCAAGTGAGAAAGCAAGGTTCAAATCCCTTCTTTGTGCATATAAACTAAGACTAGACAATAATTTATTCTCTAGGAGGTACTCCATCAATCATTAGTAATTTTCCATGTTGGACTAATTTTGTCATCCATTTATGATGTATTTAAGATGATTTCATAATCAAACATCCTACATATTGAAAGTTTAGGTTAATTGGCACCTAATTATTGATAATTTCAAGAAACCACTTTTTAAGCTTATCATTTAAAATTAGACACAAGATATTTATTTCTATAATAACCAGAGAACATTTTTTTCTTACCTAGTTCAGCCAATAAAACCTTGTGACTTATTGAAATATATTGTTTATAAAAGATTAGAGAACACAAAAGAGAGCTCCTTGATAAAATGTTAGAAGAACTGGTGCATGTAGTTTGTGACAACACGAAAAATTCACAAGTTTAAGACATACCTCCAATCTTCTAATAAAATGAACTTTATGCTAAAAGAGTTCATATATTTAAATTCAAAAAATAAAAAGCAAAGAGAAAAATTCTTCAAACGCATAATATTCACCAACTCAAAAATTAAAAAAATCATGTTATAAAAAATCTCGAGTCCAGTCTGCTAGTTAGAAACAGTCTATAAATTAGTTCTATTGAAACATGAGTAGTCAAATCAAAAGATAAAGTTATAAAAAATCTCAAGTTCAAACTACTCGTCAGAAATAGTCCATAAACTAACTCAATTGAAACATGGGAAGTGTCAAAATTGATCTGTTTTTTCCACATAAAAATGGCCCAACAAATGTATGGATTTTTCAAACCTTGAATTCCTGTGGGGTCCCTCAAACTAGAGGACAGGTGGGAGCAAAAACATCCCTTTTAAGAGAGAAGATTGTTCCATTAATTCTAAGGTTCATACACACACATTATTTGTTATCCTGAAAATAAATGGTAGCTAGATGCATGGAAAACAGTGGCAATGAAAAAAAGAGAAGTTTCAATAGGCATTGGTTCACCCACGTAGTCATAAATCAACCACACAATGAGCTACACAAATCTAGCCTCTTTCCCTACAAAATAAAGCCAAGAAACACTGAACATTGTTTCATGAGGCACAAAGATGACCACCACTTAATAACCAACTCCTATGGATTTATACGTTACCACTTGAGTTAGAGCCTAAAATGTCTTTATGTTAATAAAAATATTCCAAAAAGAAGAGATTATATACAAAAGTTCACCCATGCATATGATATTATAGACGCATGAAGAGTATGATCATATAAATTAATTAATATATACTCCGAGGAGATCATTTGTGATCAATCCCTCTTTGATTTTGTGCTCATAAAAAAAGGTTTTCTTTCTATAAATCCAAGAAAGACATGCTTTGAAGATGAAGCTTAAAGAGAAAGGAAAACCAATAAACATGAAAAAGTTTATGTTTTAAGGTGAATGTTTATATTTTTTCTCAAAAGATCTGAAAACCTTCAAGTTTATGCTCCCCATTTTTTTGCTCTTAAAAATAACTGCACAGAATGCATTTACAATAAATTTATTTAGAAACATTGCCTTTTAGATTCCACCATAAATAAATAGTTTCGGATTTAAGATTTTATATACATGCTTTTCAAAAGATAAATTATTATAAATGCAATTAATTTTTTTAGCCTTCTTTTTTTTCTCTTCTAGATTGCTTATTTTTACCAGATTCATTCATTGCAAACCTACATCAGGAGACAAATATAAGATAAATTTCTAAAATGTGTAATTTATAAATGGGCATAGGCTTCAATAGACCTCTAGTTCAACATTATTAGTTATTTAGGCAACCACACTCAAACAGAAACTTTTTTTGATAAAGGACAAATCTCAGGAAAAAGCTTCTTCTTGCATACACATAGATAGACATAGATTTTATTTATTTTTTTGCTACAAGAGACCGCCTTATGGGTCATATCTTATCGTGGAGATTCAAACTCGTGACTTCGAGATAACAAGCTTCAAGTCTAACCGGGTGGCCAATCTCGACAGACCCATGGATTGACTTAGACAGCAAAGCACCTGGAACATGAGAGAAGGGCCCAGGCTATGTAGGGCAAAGCACCTGGAGCAAATTCTCATTCATTCTAAATATTCAGCAACGACCAATCTTATTTACATGCAGAATTTTCACTTTAGTTTTTATTGGATGTCAATGTAATTCAATCCATTTTCTCTGCGCTAAGACTGTATTTTAGTGTTTCACTGTATTAGAAAGCAGATAACAGGCCCATTATTTCCCCCAAAAAACAAGCACACACAGTTTCCTATGGCATTTTCTAAGTGACGTAGTTTTGAGTTTTGGCCTCAGAGAATATGCAATTCCCTGTAGCAAATTATATCATCAGACATCTTCTTTTGTGAACTCTTGGTGTTATGGAATTTTCAGCCTGCTCCCTGTTTGCATGAACTTAAATGACTGGTCTGCCTTTCCACTGACAGATCTGAAGATTTTAGAGCCCGGGTCTCTTGCTCATAGTTGCCTTTGGGAGGAACTGGGCACAGTTTTCTCTCATAGAGCATCCTTGCCAAATTCACAAGCATTGTAAAAATAGATCAATTCTTTTTTTTTTTTTTTTTGGAGTTGTGATGAGAGAAGGCGTAGATGATGATCATCATATTTTCTAACTGAAGTCTTAGTCAACCATAAGAAAGTCTTCCATGTGGAAATTGGAAGGCAGGCTATGTTGTTACATAAATTTCAGTTTCTGGAAGTATTCATGTTTTCTTGTTGATTTTCTTTCTCTGCGTTAAGGTAAAAGTTTGCATACTGTTGTCATGATATTGCCCTGCAGGTTCTGGACAGTGTTGGGAGATAATTTTATTCCAAATGACACCAGTTTGCATGCAAAAGGGGAGTATTGTCAAATAGTTACAGTTCCAAATATGGGTGGAAAGAGTTGCTATATTCGCGAAGTGGCCTCATTGCTATTATGGCTCAGGTACATTTCTTTGATAACATTTTACATTGTGTGCCTTCAAGGATTCTCTCACATCAATACATGAGAAATTGGGCAGCCATAATTTATTGTTTACCATGAGCTTTGACAAACTTCTTGACAAGGTTGTGTCCGTCTTGTTGCGCGCGGGGCAACAATCAAAGAGGAATCCACCAATAGAGATAAATGCAGCAGAAAAGTATTCAGAAAACAAGAACAAAAAAACAAGAGAGAAAACAAACACAATGTTTAACGAGATTCGACAATTTGTCTTCGTCTTCGGGATAAAAGAGAGAGAGATTTTATTAATTCAATAACCAATACAATTTGTATCTTACATACAAATCAAGAGAGTTATACACCTTTATTTATGCCAAAGAGACCCAGTAATTTAGAAAAACCCAATTAGATTTGTCTACAATTCAGAAACGAAATCTGAATCCTGAAAGGAGAAACAGATCCGCGCCCATATACGCCTGTCAGCCGACCGGCCGGTCGACCGGTCAGTTAACTGGGATAAACCGAGAGCAATCTCTGTTGGATATAAATACAACTATAATGCGGAATTAAAACGTCCATGGATCAAGAATCAACCATACATCTCAAGAATCATATATTGCAAGACTTTCATAATAGAAAACCCTAATCTATTCATACCTGAGGCCATTGATGAAGATTGAATGGAGATTGGAGAAGATGTTGAATCCTTCCTCTGGAATCTGCAAACCCTAACTTGCAATGGATCCTCTTTTCTCTGCTCCTTTCCTTTCACAAAACTCTTTGTTCTTTTCACGATGGATTATCACGATTGAAAATATTCGCGTGAGTTTTGTTTCTTTACAGGAGGAGAAAAGTGGGTCGCACATTTGCAAAAAGACCCCTTGAAAATAAACCTTTCCATCATGGTATCTTTTCTATTTTCAAGTGACCAAATAACTATATAAATGTGACAATTATATGGGCATCCTTTATATCAGTTAAACTTAATAGGAATCCAATGCAAATACCAAGGTTATGTGGGCCACTTTAATATGAGATTAACATTCTCCCACTTGGACCACTAACCGATTAGGTTAAAAACTTTAGAAAAAAACAAAATAAAAGAAAAAGACTCATTTTCAAAATCATTTTGACTCCATTGGATTCCATACAGAAAAACCTGACATGTGCACAAATTTAAAAACAACAACTGATAAGCCCAAATATGTAATACTGTAATACTGCAATTAGCTTAGACTATCAATGCGAGTCATAGCGGTTATACAACATCCACGTCATACTCCCTTCTATGTACCACAACATTGATAACCCTTACTAATTGAGTCCATAACCATAATGACCCCTGTAATTGTCTTGTAAAGACATTTTCCTGTTTAACATACATCCATACAAAATATGTGTACACACAATTGGATAACAGGAAATAGAGAAACAAACTGTTATTTGTACAACAATGTCAATTACACAAGTACCATATATACATTTACAGATTACCCAAAAGACCCATCCTTACAACATGTTCCTTAAATGTCTTTGGAGGCAATCCTTTAGTCAATGGATCAGCAACCATTAAGGTGGTACTTATACTTTCAATTGACACTTTCTGTTTCTCAACTCTTTCTCTAACCACCAAGTACTTCAGTTCTATGTGCCTAGAACCATTAGAGTACTTACCATTCTTAGAGAAAAATACGACTGCTGTATTGTCACAATATATCTTCAGCGGCTTGGCAATAGAGTCAACTACACCAAGTGCTGAGATAAAATTCCTCAACCATAGTGCATGATTTGTGGCTTCAAAACAAGCTATAAACTCAGCCTCCATCGTGGAAGAAGCAATAAGAGACTGCTTTACACTCTTCCACGAGATTGCTCCACCTGCTAGCAAGAAAATAAATCCTGAGGTAGACTTCCTGCTATCTGGGCAACCACCAAAATCTGAGTCTGAATAGCCGACCACCTCCAACTGGTCTGATCTACTGTATGTGAGCATATAGTCCTTTGTCCCCTGAAGAAACCGCATAACCTTCTTAGCCAACTTCCAGTGCTCCATTCCTGGATTGCTTTGGTATCTTCCCAACATCCCAACTGCATAACTGATATCTGGCCTGGTACAAGTGCTTGCATACATCAAGCTCCCAACAGCTGATGCATACGGAACTTTCTGCATTTGACCCTTTTCTAAGTCATTTCTGGGACACTGGCTACCACTTAATCTGTCACCCTTCTGAATGGGTGCAGGACTGACTGAACACATTTCCATATGGAATCTTTCCAAGACCCGGTTGATATATCCTTTCTGAGACAGTCCTAGCAATCCTCGAGATCTATCCCTGAAGATCTCTATGCCAATAACATAAGCTGCCTCACCCATATCAACCATCATAAAATTCTTGGTAAGATAGCTTTTAGTCTCATACAGCAAACCAAGATCACTACTGGCTAATAAGATGTCATCTACATACAGAACCAGAAAAATAAACTTGCTCCCACTGATCTTTAGATATATACACTGATCAACAGTGTTTTCTGTAAATCCAAAAGAGGTAATGGTATCATTAAACTTTATATACCATTGCCTGGAAGCTTGTTTAAGTCTATATATAGATTTCTTTAATTTACAAGCCAAGTGTTCTTGTTCTTTAATTGCGAACCCTTCAGGTTGCTCCATGTAGATATCCTCATCCAAATCCCCATTCAGAAAGGCAGTTTTCACATCCATTTGATGTAACTCCAAATCATAATGAGCTACAAGTGCCATAATGATTCTAAGAGAATCCTTCTTAGATACTGGAGAGAAGGTCTCTGTATAGTCAATGCCTTCTTTCTGAGTAAAACCTTTGGCCACAAGTCTAGCCTTATATCGTTCGATATTGCCTTTAGAGTCGCGCTTGGTCTTAAAGACCCATTTACACCCGACTTTCTTACAGTTATAAGGCAATTCAACGAGATCCCAGACTTGATTTTGGTCCATAGATTTTAACTCATCTTTCATAGCATCAACCCATTTACTAGAATCATTGCATTCTATGGCTTGTGAAAACGAAACTGGATCTTTATTTACCCCAATATCATAATCAGATTCCTGTAGATATACCACATAATCATCTGAAATGGCAGATCTTCTTTCCCTTTGAGATCTTCTCAAAGCTGCCGGTTGTGGTGGTTCTACAACATTTTCAATGGGAATATCCTCATGGAGTGGTGAACCAACATTAATTTGTTGTTCTGGAATCTCAACTTGATGATCAAGCTGAGGTACAACAATTTCTCTTGAAGAAAAGGTAATTGGGATATTTACCCTTACAACTTCAAGATCTACTTTTCTTGGTTCATCACTCCCACTAAATTCACCATTCTCTAGGAATCTGGCATTACCAGTTTCAACTATTCTTGTACTATGGTTAGGGCAATAAAATTTGTATCCCTTAGACTTATCTGGATAACCAATGAAATACCCAGATATTGTTTTTAAGTCTAATTTCTTTTCTTGTGGGTTATATATTCTGGCCTCTGCTGGACAACCCCAGACATGTAAATGTCTTAAACTGGGTTTCCTACCAGTCCACAGCTCGAAGGGAGTTGTTGGGACTGCCTTACTAGGAACCCTGTTTAAGATATACATAGCAGTCTTTAAGGCCTCACTCCACAATGAATTGGGTACTTTAGAGAAGCTCATCATGCTCCTAACCATATCCATAAGAGTTCGGTTTCGCCTTTCAGCAACACCGTTCTGCTGAGGCGTACCAGGCATTGTGTATTGAGCACAAATGCCACGCTTTTCTAGGAATTTGGCAAATGGGCCAGGATGTTGTCCTGACTCATCATATCTACCATAATATTCACCACCTCTATCTGATCTTATGATTTTAACCTTTCTATCTAACTGTCTCTCGACTTCTGTAATGAACACCTCAAGGATGTCAACAGCCTGAGACTTTTCATTAATTAGATAAACATAACCATACCGTGATAGATCATCTATAAAGGTAATGAAATATCTCTCTCCAGTAAAACATGGAATGGAAAGAGGTCCACAAATATCTGTATGAATTATTTCAAGGAGGTCTTTACTTCTTGTGGCACCTTTCTTAGTGTGTTTAGTTTGTTTTCCTTTTATACAATCTACACACACATCAAAATCAGTGAAGTCCAGGTCATCCAAAATCCCAGTCTTCACTAATCTTATTATTCTATCCCTGGAGATATGCCCCAGTCTTCTATGCCACAAGATAGAGGATTTTTCATTTATTAAGCCACGTTTTATACCAACATTCGAATGCAGAGACAATAAAGATTGTGCAAACTCATCATTCAATGAAATTTTATATAATCCATCACATAAAATTCCATGCCCAACCGGCATTGAATTATACATTAAAGAGAGTTTTTCACAACTAAATAAAACAGAATATCCAAAAACATCTAATTTGGATACAGACATTAAGTTCCTGGAAATTGAAGGTACATAAAAAGTATCCTCAAGATTCATCTGATGACCCGTCTCCAAAAGTAGTCGATAAGTACCAACATATTCGACCTCCACTTTCAGACGGTTCCCCATAAAGATGAATCTCTCACTTTCCTTCGGTTTCCGTGTTGTAAGGAATCCCTGCATTGAATTAGTTATGTGAGTTGTGGCTCCAGAATCAATCCACCAAGTGTTAGAAGGAACTTCAGCAAGATTTGATTCATAACATACAAAAGAAAGATTTGTACCTTTCTTTTCGAACCAAGCTTTCCTCTTGTTGCAGTCCTTCTTCACATGTCCCTTTCTGCCACAGAAGTAGCATTTGACAGTGAAAGCTTTTCTATGACCTTGGCTACTTTCCCCATGGTCATTTCCTTTCTTTGATGGAAATTTCTTACCTCTTCCATATTTACTTTTTTTATGGATACCCCCTGAAGTTACTGCCAACACTGAGTGCTGTCCTTCTTGCCTCAGTCTCACCTCCTCTTGAACACACATACTAGTTAGCTCATTCAAGTTCCACTTATCCTTATGAGTATTGTAGTGGATCTTGAATGGCCCAAACTGTGAAGGAAGTGAGTTGAGGATGAATTGAACCAAGAAGGACTCATCAACCTTCATACCCAGTGATCCTAACTTAGCAGCCTTGTCAGACATGTTCAGAATGTGTTGCTGAACTCCTCTATTACCATCATATTTCATGGTGGTAAGTTCAGCCATTAATGTACCAGCTAATGACTTATCTGCTGACTTAAATCGGTCCTTTACTGCAGACAAAAGTTCCGATGCACTAGTAGTATGTGGGAGAGAAGTCTTGATGTTATTAGCTATGGTCATCTTTATGAACATTAGACTGAGCCTATTAGACCTCTCCCAAGCTTTGGCATGGCTGACCTGTTCTGCTGTACTCTCAGCAGTTACTTCATCAGGTTTGTCAACTATTAAGGCCATGTCTAGGTCTAGGACACCCAGTGTAAACTGAACATGTTCATACCACTCTGAGAAGTTTGTACCATCCAAGGCCGGAATGCTAGTGGCATGAGTGTGAAGAGAAGTGGGGACGTTCACTGAAACATAATAGGACATAGCTCACATTAGGCCACGAATCAATACAATAACTTTAAATTTAATTAAGATGAACTATTGATATCACTCAGATTTCTCCTTTGGGCGAAACCTAAGCATATCTAGTGTTCACTCTTTAGGTGAGAACTTTTATCACCTACGTAGGTCTAATATAATTTATGCCAACTTAGATAGTAAGTCATGTTACCTTTGGGTATTCACTTCTACACCACTAGGTTGCATAAATTACACTATCCTACCCCGGTTCATAATTATTCGAAAGGGACTTTCCTTTGGGCCAGTCCCAATCTCCTAACTAGAACCGCCACCGAGAATATTATTGCCTTTAATGTCTACCTCATTAACATGTCTTTTATGTAGTTGTATATTCATAAGGTTTACTAACCTAGGTCACTTTGGAAACTACTAAATCAATAAGCCTTATGAATACAAACTAACCAATAATATTCTCTAATTCTATTATTTGTGTAATGCCATAATACTACAATACATTACTTGACCAAGCATCAATCAACATTAACACAATAACTTAAATGTGTAACATACTTTATGATTGATTATTTTCAAACATTAGTCGACTACAAGAAATGAGTAGTCGACTTGGGTCAAATCAAGTCGACTACAGGTTTAGGTCTAGTCGACTAGGACAAGCAAGGGTTAGTCGACTATACCAACATGACTAGTCGACTACACATTTTATCAGTCGACTAGGTCAAAATCACAAGTCGACTAAAAACTTTATAAGTCGACTACAAATTTTATTAGTCGACTACTGTTAGAATCCAAACTCTCGGTTAAATATTAGTCGACTTGGCCAAAAGGTTAGTCGACTATACACTTTACTAGTCGACTAATCAAAAACCCAAGTCGACTCCTGTTAGAAACAGAGAGTCGGGTAACTTTCGGGATGGACTATTAGTCGACTAATCAATCCCTATAGTCGACTAATAGCCCACGATCTAGTTACCGAACAGCAGTTCCAGATTATGCCCGAATCCCAAAAATTATGGAAAAATCGGGAAAAAATTCAGGAAAATTAGGGTTTCTAAAATCCTAATTTTGATCCATATTAATTGTATAATTAGAGGAGTGTGAATCATGATTAGGGTTTCTAAGATCCTCTTCAATTCTACAATTAAAGATCAAAATCTGGATTTCATGAATTGTTAATCAAAACCCTAACTTTTCATAATTCCTAAATCCAAGATGTATTGATTCTTTAATCATGGCTCTGATACCAAATGTTGGATATAAATACAACTATAATGCGGAATTAAAACGTCCATGGATCAAGAATCAACCATACATCTCAAGAATCATATATTGCAAGACTTTCATAATAGAAAACCCTAATCTATTCATACCTGAGGCCATTGATGAAGATTGAATGGAGATTGGAGAAGATGTTGAATCCTTCCTCTGGAATCTGCAAACCCTAACTTGCAATGGATCCTCTTTTCTCTGCTCCTTTCCTTTCACAAAACTCTCTGTTCTTTTCACGATGGATTATCACGATTGAAAATATTCGCGTGAGTTTTGTTTCTTTACAGGAGGAGAAAAGTGGGTCGCACATTTGCAAAAAGACCCCTTGAAAATAAACCTTTCCATCATGGTATCTTTTCTATTTTCAAGTGACCAAATAACTATATAAATGTGACAATTATATGGGCATCCTTTATATCAGTTAAACTTAATAGGAATCCAATGCAAATACCAAGGTTATGTGGGCCACTTTAATATGAGATTAACAATCTCGTGTCAGTCGGTCGACCGTGCCGGTTGACCGTTTCTTTGCCGCGGTCGACCGGGCTGTGGCTGTGCACGTCGTGCACTCTGGTCGACTGGGCCTGTCTCCTAACCTATTATAAGCTCCGTGCTTGCTCCTTTGGCTTCTGATCTCTGCACTATTTTCCCGATGAGTTTAAAAAACTCTACCTTATCTTTTATCTCTTCCCCCCCTACAATTCTCCATCTCGATGAAGATTTCTCAAATCTGAGCCGGACTCATCATAACACCTGTCAACTCAAAATGACTGCACCAGTGTGGCTGTCTACGTACATTGCTCAAGGGATCAAGCCATCCGTAGTTCATTCAAACGAGCTCCACTGAGCTCAAGCAACTGGAAGGATATGGAGAAACTCTTTATAATGTGTAAATTTTACTCCTGACAACACCTTGAACATATCTGCGGGATTCTCCTTTGTGTGAATATTCAGTAACTCAATATCACCTTCATCAAGAATCTACCGATCAAAGTGGAACCTGACATCAATGTGCTTCGTTCTTGCATGATACATCTGATTCCTCGCCAAATAGATAGCACTCGTGTTATTATGGTTGATTTTCAATAGATCCTGATCAATCTCCAAATCATCGAGCAACTCTTGAAGGCATAATGCCTTCTTCATAGTCTTCATTATGGTTATGTAATTGGACTCTGTAGTAGGCAATACAATGGTAGACTGTAAAATAGAGTGCCAACTCACCGGTGCTTAGGACAATGTAAACACATATTCCGTTGTAAGCCGGCGTTTGTCGAGCTAAGTGAGGCTTCTAATATACTAGAGAATTGCTCATCAACCTCTGACGAACTTGGCCATGGAACAAGTACACATGATGGGGTTGCAATTGCTTATGCAACATTGCATTCTCTTCTTGAACAGAAAAAATGCATGGTTCTTTCTGTCACTCGCTCTCCCAAAACTTTGGATGCCCAGAAAGAGTTTCAAGGATCTGTTGGTGCTTATCATGTTCCCTATCTGACATCAGAGAGACCTTTGGAAATTACCGAATCTGAATTAGTTCCTGTTAGAAATCTAGATCCAGCAGAAGTTACATTCCTTTATAAAGTTGTTCGCGGTGCATGTGACGAGATTTGGTCTTAATGTTGCGCGGCTTGCCCAGGTTAGCTACACTTCATTTTTCATGCTTGGTGTCTTGTATGAAAGCAGCAATCTATTACTGCATTATGATAGTTATGTTTTATCAATAGTAACAGAAGCTTCCTCATCCATTAGAACTTTTTCAACGATCAATCAGACCTACTACTAGATTATTTCCACAATATGACATACAAGACTCTCTCCATGGTCATACAAATTCGTCCAATCACCATGACATTGCTATTTTGTTTATGTCAGAGGGAGTTCTAGCACCTGCCTTATTCTATAGCCTCCGACCTTTCCTACGTACATGCTAAATATAATCAACATTATCTTGACTTGTAATAATTGAATCTGAATTTAACGGCTTGGCTACAATAATTTCGTGCAACTAAGCTTGCAGGTTGAGTAGTTTTAATAATCTCATATGGTAGCAGCTGATCTTAGTATCTTACTCTTTTATCAGTAAAATATTCTAGTTTCCTTCCTAGGGTACATCTCAATAATGCATCTGCACATTAATCAAGATTGATATTTGATTTTTGCAGTGGGATGGCTATGAACTTTCACATTTCTTTTTTCCAGCTGCCAACTTCTTGCATTGCAAGAGCAGTTGCCATGGCTGCAAAATTAGAAGCAGATGTCAGTGCTCGAGTGGGCAATCGAGTGCAGAAGTTGATATTGGATATAGCTTGGCACAACATAAAGCTTTGAGAAATTGTTCGAGCCATTCTAGCTCTTTGCTTGTGAAAGACAGACAATTTGAAGATCTGACTAAATCATTCCACCAAGTAACTCTCCTATGTTAGAACTGCATTCAGCAGTGACGTTCCAGTCAACTTCCGAAGCTCACTGAAGGATGCGCAAGAGCTTGCATTGATGATATTAAAGAGGTACGGACTGTGTTTCCATAAATTCACTGCTCCCCAAAGGGCACTGCCTCAGTGTTACATGGTTTTTTGGGGATTATTGATGTAATCATATGATTTTTTAATAATAATTGATGTAACGAACAATATGTAATCTTAAAACTTACTTATTTGAGGTAAAGTTTTTTGAAGATTATTGGTGCTGATTATTTTGGTTGCTTTCTTTCAGGCGTGTTTGGTTGCAAGGGAGTGGGCGGAAGTAAGGAAGTATAATTGCTCACTTTTCTATTTATTCAAACACTAGGAAAAAAAAAAAGAAGAGAAAGCCTCTTTTTCTTTTTTCTTCTCTTTTACGCAATCACTTCCTCATTTTCAGGGTGTTACAGTTAATTTTGTGGTCATATAAATATCATTTGTAATAAGTTGTAACTCAAAGCAGTTAATTTTGTGGTCATGTAAATCTCACCGGCATTCTAATTACAATCTAATTTTGTTTTTCTTAATTAATTTTTATTTTAATATTATTTTGCGGTCAACTTTGTGGCCAACATTTTCATTTTCACTTTCACATTACCATTCAAACACCGAAAAAGATAAAACATTTTCTAAATCACACTTCTCAACAACATTCAAACACCAGAAACTCACTAATCAATTCTCAAGTTCTAAAGGGAACTATTACGACTTTCTCACTTCCACCCCTAACCAAACAATCCCACAAAAACAGTTCTTTCAACTACCTCGAGACACCATGCTGAGGAGAAATCAGCAATGACAATTTTGTCAAGACTAGCGTACATGGCAGATGCAGTGCTGCCTATGCAAATTAGGAAAAATAGTTTAATCATTTTATGAGCCATAAGCTATACATACAATCCAGTGAAAATTTAACACTTTATAATTTTAGAATGATAAAAAAAAAAATTCATAAACAATTGAAGAGCCTTACTACATATTTCTTATTTTACTCCAAGAGTGAAAATTAACAAGTTCTCCACCGCACAATTCTTATGGACTCAATATATCTTTTAAAATTTTGATCAACAGATATCCAAAGATAAATAATATAGAGAAATGTGATAACTTTCACATTTTAGAATGAATGAGGACATAATTTAATTAATTTGAATTTATAGTTACTGTGGAAAATTCTTATCAAATAAATTTAATTTAAAACATTTTTATTTAGTCCAGACCCCTACAAAGCTTTCCACTTTTCTCCGTTTTAAAACACGATCTTCTACCTTTTCAAAGTAACAAAATTCGAATAGAATGAATGAAAGCTTTAAAAAATAAAAAAAAATGTAGAAATTATTCCTTCAAGAAATAGAAAAACATTTTAAACTCCACACGTTATCTTTTAGCCGGCAGATTCGGGTTGTTGGCTTGTTGCGCTCAATATTCCAGATATTTATCTTTTTGCCATCGGTTTTTTAATAGCCTGAATCCGACCCAACGTCTCCAACCCGACCCGTTAACCTCAAGTGGATACTCTCTCGGTCTCCTCTCCACTTTCGTGGCCCCAAAAAAGTTGGAAAAAACCCCTAAAATCTTATCTCTCTTTTCTGCTTCCTGGTTCCTTGCAGGTATTTTTCTGTCTCTTTTAATTCAATTGAAGGAATTTTTTTCTCTCTTTGGAGTAAATTTGTTCTCTTTGCATAACAGTGGGAGACTAGATTTTTGACTGTGTGTATAAATTGGACGCATTTTTTCTTTTATAATTTTTTTTAATTTTTACAAATAAGGATTTTGGAACGACTCTGAAAGCTCTGATTAAATTTGTAGTTTGATGGTTCATCCCCCTTTTCTTTTATGTGGGCAGGTTGAATTAAGTGATAATGGCTGGGAGAGCTCCGATTCCTATGAAAAGCTCAGCCATCATAGCTATGATTGCTGATGAGGTATTCAAGATTTTTTTTCCTTTTTTTTGGAGTTAAAGTTTTTTTTGTTGATTTTTCTAGAGTTCCATTAGAAGTATAATTTTCTCATGTTTCAATCAGTACAAACTTAAAGAAAGCCCCATCCCTGCGCTAGGCAAACTCAAAAAGAAATTGTTGAAAGATTTATATGAGATCCAAATAAAGTTCAAGAACTAAAAGAGTATACTTTGCTGAACTTCGGTAAATATAAGCTAGTACCTACTACTACTCATCATTCTCCACGTTGCAGCTAACTTTACGTGCCATAATCCATATTCAATGCTATTTATGCCCTTTGGAATCTTTATGATATTTTTGGAGGTTCTGGAACATGCGTAATTCTTCATTACCAGTTCAGAAAAGAACTAATGTATTTACATGATATACCATGTGGTTTTGGCAAAGCAACATGCATAAGAAGCATAGCTGTTTTTGATATTTTTGCCTATGTATTTTGATGCAAACATTTAAAAGAATGTTCTGACAGATTGCCTATTTTTTTTTTTTTTGTTTTAGGACACTGTGACTGGTTTTTTGTTGGCTGGAGTTGGCAATGTCGATTTGCGGCGTAAAACAAATTACCTCATCGTGGAATCAAGTAAATCCGAGCTTATTATTAGCACCGTACTCTTTTGTTGCTATCATTGTCAAATATTATATTATTGATGAAAAGTATACCTCCATTCCATTTTTGTAATATAAAGTTTGAAACTTATATAGGTTTGTAGTATGAAGTCTTAACATTTACTCTGTCATTGTGGAGAATTTGAATCTAGATATTTGAAAGTTGAAACTAGATATCAAATCGCTAACTTACTATGAGTATGATCATAGAGAACACCTCGATTTTCTATGAGGTTAAAGTTATAGCCAAAATGACACAGTGTGCATCTGCAAACTAACCGGAGCCGGAGGACATGGCGACATCCAAAACTACATCCCATTTATTTGATTTTTGAAGGATGTGGATACTTTCTTTTTCTTGAGTTTGCGCATATAAGAAGCATGGTGACTCACTTCAGAAGAACAGAATCACAGATATCTTCTGTGAGTCTAATGTCTACAGAAGTTGGATGACAGAAAGTATTTTTAAAGCCCAAAAATGTTCTCCGTATTTGTAGACTGAAAATATCTGAAATTGCTGCTGCAAAAAAGTAATATGACCAAGAATCATTGACTAATTTTACTCACTACTAGTGCAAGGAAAACTATAACTTGCACAGACGCACAAAGGATCATGATGCTTTGGATTCAGGAAAACACATGCGGAAAGTTGTCCCATGGTTAAACAGAACTACGGCAGTTCCCAACCCTGTGTGAGACTGGTCCAGACTTTGGTTTAGGGGCTCAAAAGATGAGGATGCTGGATGAAGTGCCTGAGTAAATATGACCTACTAGATTGAGGCAGACAACTATGGCTTATAACAGATTTAGTTTCTGCAGTTTTAATTTCTGTACCTTGTAGTTTTCGGCCGAGTGATTTAGATTTCCAAGCCCAAGGTGACGCAGAACGGAAGGGGGAAAATAGGACTTTGAAAATTGGTGAAGAAATTAGGGTTTGTGGCGGGATTTGAGCATAAATCAATCTAGGGTTTGAAAAATTAAAAAAATAAAAATTGATTCGGGCCTCTCGCCTAGGTAGGGTTCGAAGACTCGGCTGAGTCGGAGCCGACTCGGTGGCTGATGAGACGAGTCCGAGACCCGGTTCAATCCAATCTATCAGTTTTGAATAACTCGGGCCAGAATCAGAGTCGACTTGGCCGAGACCCGATACGAATTGGGTCGACTCAGCTGAATCGACCAAGTCGACTCCGATTCTAACCCAAGTCGGTGTCCTACTGTTCGTCGTTCGTCGACTCCGAGTAAAGGGAGAAAAATGGAGAAAAAAGGGCAAAAAAAAAGAACGTTACCTGGCCGCTAATCGCCTCTCTTCGCCTGGCCAACACCATTTTCCGTTGTCGTCGTCGATGGTCGCCGCCGTTCGTCATTAACAATCTCTCTCCCTCCCGCAGTCTCTCTCTCTCCCCCTCTCTCGCCCTCTCTCCTCTGTCTCTCTGATGGAGACATCTCTTCGGGATTGCGATTCTATATTAGGAGGCGTCGTCGCACTCTTTCAGTTTGGTTCGATTAGAGCTGGGGAATTCAAGCTACATTTCTTTTTCCCTTTTATTGTAATTTTTATTTGGTTGTTTCTTTTAGTCTCATATCGGTTGTCATGGGATATCTCTGTTGATGTAGGCCTATTTAAGGCCAAGACTGATATTGTTATTTTCAGTTTTGGAATGAATTAAAATTGCTTTTAAAAGTTTTGTTGCCTGTGTGCTTTGGGTGAGAAACCCTAGAGAGAATCCCGCCCGGTTCCCCATCATATTGATATCAGAGCTATAATCCTGAATTCTTCCAAAACATAACGCACCAAGTATTAAACAAAACCCTACTTTTCTCTCTCTTCCTTCTCACCAATCAGCGCCGCCACACATAAAAAAAAATCAACGAAACCCTATTTCTCTCTCCCCTCTTAGTCCACCGCCACCTCTTTCCTTGAGATTCCAGGACGAAATCAACCTCCGTCCCAGCCAAACCCCCCACCGATCGCTCTCTCATCTCAAGTCGAGCACGATTGCGCCACCAGCGAACAGCACCAGCACTGGCAACACTCCAGTCTCCCCCACCGCCATCCAACGTCCTTATCTTCGTCACCCGCAGTCGACGACGGCATCCAACACTCCGGTCTCCGCCGCCGATCTCCTCAAATCGATCTCTTCCTTCGCTCTCTTGCGCACAGATATCTGCTGGTGCCGATCCTCTTCGTTATTTCGAGCGATTGTTGCGAGCAGATCTCCTCCCCTCCTGGGCGAATTCCGACGATGACGCTTGGTCAAAGCTTCGCTACATACTCTTGGTTACCACAGAAGCCGAGACTGAATCTTCGTCACCTAAGTTCCTCCTCCGATCAGAGAGGTATCATCACATCCCGATAAAATTAAGATCTCCTTCCTCCAGTCAGCGACGCCGCGCTGCCTACTCCTCTGCCTTTATCATCTGAACCTTGCGACGCCACCACCGGAGATCAACAGTGGCCACTGAACCGCCAGTCCTTCGTTTTCACCTACCGCCACTGTTGACAAATCCAGATCCACGTCGACATGATCTCAGGGTCGTCCGCTGCCTCTGATCTCTTGGTCGACCCAGCAGAAGCAAATCACCCACTCCCTCCATTGCCTTGATGGTCTGCGACTCCATTGGCAACTACAAATTATTGATCAACAGATCTGTTTAGCTTGATTTGGGTGATTTGTGAGTTTGCGAGCAGATCACCCACTTCCTTGCCTTGTGGTCCGAGACTCAATTGGCAACTACAAACAGACACATCATCAACAACAGTGCGTCACGCGCCAAGGAGATCTTCAACAGGGATCAGGTGGAAATCAGGTATTCTTAATCAGTATTCAGGTATAAATTCCTTTGAATTGAATTTTGTATGCCACTTTGATTCTGTCATCATACTTTCATCGATTATCTGCCATCTATAAATAGTGAGCGTGTGTATCTGCTTGGCCCTTATTTGCGACATCTTTATATTAATTTAGGGACCGCTAAATACATAGTGGATATCGACAGTTGCATAAAATTAATATTTTACAAAACATTGAAGACTAAATTGCAGATTCTTTTTTACATCGTAGTCTCTATTTCACACTCTTGCGCTTGCTAGCAGATTCATTTGCCTTATTGTGTGCTTTACTTTACTGAATTGTTGCTGATCCCTCGCACATTCTGCATCATCCTGCATGATTGCATTAGAGTTTGTTAGTGGTATATAGAAATTAATAGATTGCATTCATTATCATCTATATATATGTAAGAAGATCATAAATTCAGCATTTAGATAAAAAAGAGTAAGTAACTGTGCATGCGTACTCGTAGTGGTAAAGTCTACGACCCTATAGAACCCAATACAGATATGGATCCCAATGCTTCTTCGTCTGGTATCACCTCACTAACAGATTACATGACTCTTGAAATTCTTAAAACTCTTGAGGAAATTAAGGCCCAAATGAACACCTTAGGTCAGAGAATGGACAGGTTGGAAGTGGAACGTGATGATGGAGCTCGTAATGAAGAGCGTCAGCTCAATAATCGTTGAGAGGAGAGGATAAACAGAAATTACAATCGATACGATGAGGATGAACGATACTTGAACATCAAAGTGGACGTATCGAACTTTGACGGCCGCTTGGATCCACAATATTACTTTGATTGGGTAATGAGTTTAGAGCGTTATTTCAAGTGGAATGAAATGTCCCAAGAGCGGCAAGTCCGTTTCGCTACCATGAAACTGGTGGGACAAGCGGGACAATATTGGTCAAATGTTGAAAGACTGATAGCACTACGGAGGCAAGAACCGATCCGGATTTGGGATGAGATGAAGGCCAAGTTAAGTCAGAAGTACCTCCCCATTACTTTTCAGGATCAACTGTTAGACAAATGGAGTAGGCTAACACAAGGAACTCGCTCTGCTATTGAATACATTGGGAAATTTGATGAGTTTTTGACCCGATGCAACGAGTTTGTCGATGAATCTCCAACGGTAAACCTCTCTAGGTTCAGGTCTGGCCTTCGTGATGATCTCCGTAGGGAACTCTTTGCAAGAGATGTTAGTTATTTTGAACACGCCTATCAGATAGTTCGGGACTTAGATGCGTCTCAAGGATCTTACTATCAACGAGGTTCCAAGGCGCTAGAACCACCTCTGGACAGTCTCAGCTCAAACCCATTCCTAACAGTTCGGCTCCGATGGGAGATCTCAGGGGTAAAGGCTTAGTCGAGAGCGTGTCGCGAACCTACCCTCGCACCCAATGCTTTAAATGTCAAGGTTATGAGCGCGTAGAAAAGTTCTGCCCAAGTAAATTCAGAACCCTCTTTCTAGATGATCAATCAGATGAGGTGCAAGACGAACCTCAAAAGGACATTGTACTCGTAGGGAATGCGAGCAGTGATTCTGAGAATGACTTGGAACACGAAGAAGTTCTTAGTACTATCAGACATGTTACTGTCGTTCGATGTACTCTCGCTCAACCTAAGAATATGGTTGACTGGCGAAGAACCTCGATCTTCCACACATGGATAGAGATTGGTGAAAAAATTATAAAATCATTGTCGATAGTGGAAGTTGTATAAATGCAGTGTCATCCAATTTGATTTCAAAGATAGGGTTAAAAACGGTCCCTCACCCTAGTCCGTACAAAGTTACCTTGATTAACACAACATCGATGGAGGTGAACGAACGATATCTTGTACCTGTGTAATTTGCCACCTATAAGGATAAAATTTGGTGTGATGTAATAACTATGGATGCAAGACATGTGATTCTTGGTCGACCTTGGTTATTTGATATAGACGTGACTTTGTGAGAAAAGTCTAACACTTGTACTTTCAACTATGAAGGGCAACGGATCAAACTAATTCCGAGTCAACTCAGATTCAAACAAGAGAAAAAGCCAGTGGACACGAGAAAAGAGAAGAATCTCAACTTAATCAGCCCTAAAGAAATTGAACAAGAAGTGATTAGTGGGGCACAAGTCATCGTTTTGGTTGCTCGGAAAGTAGCGAAAGAATCTCATGAGACAATTCTTCCTGAAGTGGCCCCTATTATCACAAAGTTTGCTGATGTGTTTTCTAATGATCTCCCTGATCAACTGCCACTGATGCGGAACATTCAACATGCAATTGATCTAGTTCCGGGAGCCACTCTACCCAACTTGCCGCACTATCGGATGAACTCGATGGAACATGCCGAATTACAAAAGTAAGTTGAAGAGTTATTGAGCAGAGGGTTCATACGTGAGAGTTTGAGCCATTGCGCTGTCCCCGCACTGTTAACACCGAAGAAAGATGGAACATGGCATTAATGTGTGGACACCCGTGTTATCAATAAAATAATGATAAAATACCATTTTTCAATTCCCAGGTTGGATGATATGCTTGACATGATGACCGGTGCTACTATCTTTTCAAAAATAGATTTGAAGAGTGGTTACCACCAAATTCGAATTCGGTCGGGAGATGAATGGAAAACAGCTTTTAAAACGAAGGATGGGCTGTATGAGTGGATGGTCATGCCATTCGACTTGTCGAATGCTCCAAACACTTTTTTGAGAATGATGACATAAGTATTGCGACCCTTTATCGGAAAGTTCGTAGTCGTATATTTTGATGACATCCTCATTTATAGCAAATCAACGGAGCAACATTTGGACTACCTCACGCAGGTCTGTGTAGTTTTGAGAAAGGAGAGTTTATATGCCAATCTTAAGAAATGTACCTTTCTTACCGACCAAGTCATTTTCTTAGGAGTGGTTGTTTCTTAACAAGGCGTCTCTGCAAATCCTGATAAAATTAAAGCTATTGTGGATGGTCGGAACCACACAATATTCGAGAAGTGAGAAGTTTTCATGGGTTAACCACTTTCTACAGACGTTTTATTCGAAACTTTAGTACCATCATGGCCCCGATTACCGATTGTTTAAAAAGGGAGGAATTCGAATGGACTAAGGCTGCTGCCAAGGCGTTTTGGGAAATCAAAGAGAGAATGATGGAAGCTCCCGTTATGAGACTTCCAGATTTCACGAAAGTTTTTGAAATTACTTGTGATGCCTCAGGCATTGGGATGGGTGGTATTTTGAGTCAGGAAGAGCATCCCGTTGCCTATTTTAGCGAAAATTAATTGATGCTAGGCAACGATACTCAACCTACGATAAGGAGTTCTATGCGGTAGTGCAAGCTCTGCGTTACTGGCGCCATTACTTATTACCGCAAGAATTCGTCATTTACTCAGATTTTGAAGCCTTTAAATATCTCAACTCCCAAAAGAAATTGAATTCGAGGCATGGTAGGTGGGTAGAATTCTTTCAAGATTACACCTACGTTCTTAAGCATAAGGCCGGGGTAGAAAATAGGGTCGCTGATGCTCTTAGCCGTCGTCGTGCCTTACTTTCTGTCATGAGTATTGAAGTGGTTGGTTTCGAGAAGATCAAAGACACTTATGAGTCATGTCCTGATTTTAAAAATATATACACTGTCTTAAGGGATAGTTTGACTCATGAGATTGATGGTTTTCTTCTGCAAGACAGATATTTGTTCCGCTCACGTTTATTGTGTATCCTCGCACCTCATTGAGAGAATTTCTGGTATGAGAATTACACGCTGGGGGTCTTGCTGGATACTTCGGGCGAAATAAAACAATCAAAGCTGTAGAACATTATTTTTTATTGGCCGAGCTTAAAAAGAGATGGTTCAAGGCTTGTTAGTCAATGTCGTACATGTCAACTCGCCAAGCAATGAAAATAGAACACTGGTCTCTATACTCCCCTACCAGTTCCAAACTATCCTTGGCAAGATGTCAGTTGGATTTCGTGCTGGGTCTACCAAAAACAGCAAGAAAGCATGATTCTATACTTGTGATTGTAGACCATTTTTCCAAGATAGCTCACTTTTTGTCATGTTTCAAAATGTTGGATGCATCTCGGGTTGCTATATTCTACTTTGATGAAGTTGTTAGGCTATATGGGCTACCCAAAACAATTGTCTCAGACAGGGATGTTAAATTCACGAGTTACTTTTAGAAAACCTTGTGCTATAAAATGGAAACTAAACTTCAGTTTTCTACTGTCTTTCACCCACAAACTGATGGATAAACTGAAGTAGTTAATAGAAGTCTTGGTAATCTGCTACAGTGTTTAGTGGGTGAAAATCTTAGAGCATGGGATCTTATTTTACCTACTACTGAGTTTGCATACAACAGTTCTATCAATAGAACCACAGGGATGAGTCCATTTGAGGTAGTGCATGGTTATCAACCTAGGCAACCTATAGATTTAGTTCCCATGGCACCCCATCATACTAGGATGTCTGAGTCAACTGCATCATTTGCATCACATATTCATGACTTGTATAAGGAGATTAATAATCAAATTTAGAAAAATAATGCAAACTATAAAGCTTATGCAGATTTGCACAGAAAAGCACATGAGTTTAACGTAGGAGACTATGTGATGGTTCGGATTCGACCGGAACGGTATCCTCCTGGTACCGTGAAGAAATTGCATGCACGTAGTGCGGGACCATTCAAAATTTTGAAGAAAATTAATTTAAATGCATATATAGTAGATCTCCCACCAGATTTTGGCATCAGTCCCTCTTTTAATATTGAAGATCTGATTGCTTATAAAGGGCTAAAATTTTTTCTGGTAATCCTTTATTGGATGAGCCTTCCCATGAGCTAATTTCTGAGAGACCCTTATTACCTCATCTTCCCCAAATACATCCCACCCATATGGCAGAACAGATTGATGAAATTATTGATGATCAGATTGTCTCTATTAGAGATGGTGGTTATCACAGATTTTTAGTTTGTTAGAAAGGACTACCTGATTCTGATAATACTTGGGTTAATCGAGAGGACTCCAACAGTTGGACCCTGATCGTCTGGAGCATTATGAGAGCCAAGGAGGTTCACATTCGACATAGTCGAGTTTTCTCCAACCCCGGGGGAATGATGGTGACATCTCTCCAGGATTGCGATTATACACCAGGAGGCGTCACACTCTTCCAGTTTGGTTCGATTAGAGCTGGGGAATTCAAGCTACATTTCTTTTTCCTTTTTATTGTAATTTTTATTTGGTTGTTTCTTTTAGTCCCATATCGGTTGTCATGGAATATCTCTGTTGATGTAGGCCTATTTTTAGGTCAAGACTGGTATTGTTATTTTTAGTTTTAGAATGAATTAAAATTACTTTTAAAAGCTTTGTAGCTTGTGTGCTTTGGGTGAGAAACCGTAGGGCGATAATCTCGCCCGGTTCCCCATCACTCTCCCTCTCCCTCCCCCTCCCCCTCTCTCCCTTTGTCTCTGAGAGATCAGGACAGAGACAGAGGGAGGGAGGGGGAGAGGGGGAGGGAGGGTGAGTGAGAGGGGAGAAGGAGAGGGTGAACGAGAGGGAGTCAGAGTCTCAGAGAGGAGAAGGGGAGAGAGAGAGAGAGTGAGACAGGGGGAGAGGAGTGAGACAGGGGGGAGAGAGAGAGGAAGAGACCCGATCTCTCTTACCTTTATCCTTTTTTCTTTTGGTTTTTTTTTCATATTTATCCCTAAAATTTTTCATATATTTAAATTTACCCCTAGACCATCATATTTCTCTAATTATCTCCTCAAAATAAATTTGTTTTGGACATGTTATATAGGAATTTTGCTGGATACATCTTTTTACGATTTGTCGTGATTTTTTTAGAATATTTTGAGTTTTCTATGTAGTGTTTTGCGCGTATCGCCCGAGACCGATCCGGGTCGACAAAACCGATTTGTTTCAGTGCCCTCCGAGTCGGCGGCTAAGATCGTGACTTTGAACCATGCACCCAGCTGATTGCTCACCCACTCCATGCATCACACACAGAGATTTAGGTTCAGGATTCACACTTAGGAGAAACGCTCTCCCACTTTATGCCTCACACACGAAGATTTGGAAGAACCCAATTTGGTTTTAATTTCTCAAAATTTCAATAATCTATTCATTATCTCAAGTAAAAGAACTACAATAGTTTATATAGAAAAGATGACACGTGCACTACTCAGTACTCATGCCTAACATAAAAAATAAAATCTTAATAAAAATGAACTAATACAAGAAATAAAGCTACTAAATTAACTCTTCCTATATGTCTTCGTGTCCCCCATCACAAGGTGTAATAGGGGTTTTGTAAACATACGTTTGAGCTTGTTACTTAGATTCAATAATCTTGGGTTAAGTCCTAATTTAGGTAGAGGATCAGTCTAGTTGTAATCTAATAGTAGGTAAATGTTGAATATTTGATGGATGGAATCCGTTAGTGTTTGTCAGGTCCCATGTCCGATTCAAATTGAATAGAGAAATAAACTGCCGCTGGATGCTACTTCTATCCTACAAAGCCCATAACTACAATCAACCTCAGCTGTCTTTATTTGAATAGGAAACTAATATCTAACCTTTCTCCAGTACAATCCAAGATTTCCCTATGTAGCTGTAAGTTGTCTTGCCAGCTTGTATTTAATTTTTTTTAACTGCATACTTTTGCTCATTTTCTTCCCCATGCCAATCAATGAGAGAACGGTCAGAATGTGTGCTGGTGCACGAGCGTGCGTTATGCATTTGCTCTCCTTTAAATTTTAATGATTTTCCCTTCTTTTAACTATAAACTCTTTGAATCCATCCTCTGTTTACTCCATCCATCATTCCTATATCTTTGTAGTGCAGTTTTCCTCTTAGTAACTAGTCTGATGACTGCTCACCCATCATGTATGGTCTTCCTTGTAGTCAATCTGCATGTATTTAGTGGTTCTTTCTTATTTTATATCATGACTTATTGATGAGTTAATTGATGGATTGCTAATCTCATATTTTTGATAAATGCAGAGTTGCTTGATTAATTTGACTTTGTGTTGTAGGTCTTAAGGTGCTTGAGTTCCATTGATAAATGTAGACATAATCATAACTCATAAGTATTTAGTTTGTTTGGCATGTTCAATTTGACTTGATTTTAGATGCTCACGTGATAGCGCCAGCGAGTTAGTATTTATATCTAATAAGCTTATTCAGGAAAGAGTAACAATAATTTTCTATTGGACTCTTGAGTGATTGAGAGTGCGGGCGCGCACTTGTGCGGGCGCAGACGCTCATTTGTGTGCATGTATGCGTATATACATGTAATGTGCCCGTGCGAGAATCTGTGCATGCATGTTGATGTCTTGATGTGTTCTGTTTGTCTCTGTGGTGCATGGGTGGGCATTCGGGGCAGTGAATCAAATGGCTGGAGAGGGTTTAAACACGGAAATTCAGAATTCAACATGTCCGAAAAGATGTTGAGATTCACCAGCTATGTTGGTGCAGTAGAGAATTTGAAGCTTGCCCTGCTAGGTTAACACATAGCTCAATCATGTACAACACAGAAGGGTGTTCAGGGCTGTGAAACAAATGGCTGGAGAGGTTGAACATGGAAATTCATAATTTGACGTGTCTAGAAAGATGTCGAGAGTTCACCAGGAAGGTTTCACAGCACAAGTTTCACATATTGAGTCAGTAGAAAATTTATAGCTTTCCTTGTCTAGGTTAATGGATAGGTCAATCATTTACAACTGCGGTTGCCAGTCACAACCTGTTGAACTTTTTCTGCAATATCATGTGATCTGACAGTTTTACGTCTCCATGTACTTGATATATATGTGTTTGTCACTAGAAAATGTATTGGGCACTAGTACCATAAGGAAGTCACGCACATATGTTTGACTTATCCTTCCCTTCAGGAAGATGGTTCCATGGGTTTAATGGATTTGTACAGGATGTGATAGTTCATCGATTTGTTTCTGAGATATTGATGTTTATTATTTTTTTGATGTGTTTGTTTGTAATGTTGGCACTGACATCATATTATTGATATCAATTGTCATCATCTTATTAGTTTGATTTTAATTGTCTGTGAAAGTCTATTCATTTTTTGAATTACGCAAAATTGATTATAGGTTGCTTTTTTATACAGTGAATGCCCATTCATTTTTTGAATTACGCAAATCGATTATAAGATGCTTTTTTATACAGTTCTATTCTATCATATCATGCTCTTATATATTCAATCCTTTTTCCTGATGTATTTCTTTACTGGCTGTAAGAATGGGAAGAATCTTGAATGGTAAAATTCTTACTCTAGTTTAAAATTAAAAAAATGTTTTTCCCCCTTTATTAATGATGCCTAATATTGTATATCTCAGAAACAACTGTTAAACAAATTGAGGATGCATTTAAAGAGTTCACGAACAGTGAGGATATTGCAGTTGTGCTGATTAGTCAGTATGTAAGTATTCAGGTTATTTTGTGTATTTCTCAATATAATTCTTTCTCTTACTGATCAGATTGTTTCAACATCTTTCTGACTTTTCCTGCACAACTTCTCAACAACTTTATGATACTTGAGTGATTGCATTTAGTGATTAGTTCTAGGACACCCATCATATACCGCAATCATACTACATTCACTTGAGAGATTTTTTTCCCCCCTACATTTTAAGCATCACAATATACAAACACACTGAACATGCCATGCTATAATACACAAAGCATGATATGCTTTCTTCATGCCTTCTTTAATCAGTACTTCAGTTATAGGTGGCTAAAAATTTGAAATGGGAGAATGCACACAAAGGATGTTTTCCTAGTGCCTTCTTGAAATCTTGTTAGGCTTTCTGTGTGGTTGATATCTTTTCTTGATAGTAACATATGAAGAATAAAAGATAAAATGCATCAACTCTGAAGAGATTACATCTAGAATAGACCAATAATAATGTGGGCACTTCTAATTTCTTTTCTCTTATGATTACAATGACGATAACAACAACAACAACAGCAACAACAACAACAACAACAACAACAAACACTTTCTCTTTTATTGTTGGAGAAAGATGGATAGCTTTAATTGCCTCAGATTATGATATGACATGAGTTTAGTGACACCCAGAGATAATTTAGTAATGTAGTTTAAATTTTCAAGCATATCTTAATTGAGGGTGTTTGGAAGTCAGAGGAGACCAAATTGCATACTAGGATCTGCAATTCACATTCCTCAATTGAATGTTCATTGTTTAGTATTATAGTTAATAAATTCTATTGATATTTGGATATCTAATTCGTACAAAAAACTGTCAGATACAAAAATGCTTGGATATCAATCTAATTCGTACAAAACCTTGAAATGCTTGGATATCAATCCTAAACATGTTTTTCAGAAAATTGTAAAAAGATTCAAGTACACTATCGCATATTGTTATCAAATGAAACTTCTGGGAAGAACTGTCCACCCAACAAAGGCACAAATTCTCATTGTTCATATTTTTTCTGAATGAAACAAAATATTAGGTTTTGCTTGCCAAGTTGGGGGGGGGGGGGCACTGGAAGCATGCATTGGTGAGGCAATAATTGTGTCAATTAGGAATCAAATAATTGCATTGATGAAGCGATGAAAAAACAAAAGGAATCACCAGCTACTTCTAGTTAAACAGTCTACTCGATTTGAGCCAAAATTAGATTTGTTAGAAAATGTCTTCCATACCAATCCAACAACATAAAGCTTGAGAAGTACCGGCTCATTCTAAGGGAGCAAATTTGAGTTGCTATTGCTTGACTGAAAGTAGGCTGCATCTGGAGCTTCTGCAAACTATGCATCTTTAAGACATAAATTCACCATAAGGTTTGGTTTAGCCAAAATTAGATTTATTGGAAACTATACTTATAGATATATCCAACTCCGCCAGTGCACCGTTGAGTGCCTGTCCCAGCCAGGATAAAGGAGGAGGGTTGTGGTAGGCCTGTGACAGCCAACGTAAAATATTGTCACATACTATGAACATGAACCAAGTCTCTTTTAGTTCTGTAGCCTACCCCAAATACTTGGGACAAATGGCTTAATTGTTGTGTATACTTATAGATATATCCAACAATATATACTTTAAGATTATTGGCTCACTACAAAGAGAGATAATTTGAGCTGCTATTTGTTTATTATTTTGGCATACCTAGTGGGACCCATTGCCGTCATAGATGTGCAAAGAAAAATACATTAATGAGTTAGATCGGCGTGAATATGCCGATATATACAAGAGGGAAACTTCAATGCTTCTTACTCGTATTGCGTAGGATGGAGGAAAGAAACAACAGTGAGAGCGTGAACATGCCGAAAGAAAACAATAGTTTAGAGCATGAATATGCTGATCGAAAGCAGCAACGACAATGTGAATATGCCGAATGAGAACAACAATGATGATGTATGAATTGAAACGTTGCAAGTCCTGAAGACTCTTTACAGCGGTGGCGTGAATATGAATTGGAACGTCGTGAGTCTGAAGCTAGGTGAGATTCTTTACGGCATCTCCTCTATGATCAGAAATGGGAGGAAGGATTAACGGCATGGTCGGCCCATTCAACATCAACGTATGAAGGTCAGCGAAATGATACTTCACAATGAGAAAAAAAAACTAAATCTCTATCCAAAATACTGGGGCATGAGATAGAAAAGCTCCAAGTACCTATCTTCCAATGGCCCATGCCGAAAGTGAGGATGAAACACAACAACCTCCAAGTTTTGATCATCTATAAAAGTGGCTAAGGAACATGAAATACAATGATTTGAAGAGGCCGTGAGGCATGAAATGGATTCTTTTACAAGTACCCATGCTCCTATGAAGAGCCGTGGGGTATGATACACCAATTTTAAGTGCCGTATCTTCTTCCAAGAAGTCAAAGAGTAAGAGATAGACCTGCTCAAAATTAAGAAGCCGATGACACCCATCGCATGGATATCAACAAGTAATGGATGAAATACATTGGTGTGAGCTTTGTTATATAGCCAATAACATGATGAGTCAATATAAATGAGCGGGGATATAGATTGGCAAGAAATTGCTAAGGGCATAAAGAGAATCGCTGATGAAGATAAATTCTTACATCGAGTGAAATTGCTGTTGAAATATTCAAGAGACTTGCTAAATCTCCATGAGAATGATTGGAATATTATTATAACCAAAAGGAAAATCCGATTATATTTGCACTTGAGGTAATTGAAAATAATCATATTCGGTGTTAGATCAGAAAGTTTGTCATTTGTGGGCTATCAAATATCAAAAATCTATTTGGATTTGTGTTCATATGCTTTGCTGACGGACACAAACTGGTTTGTGTTGTCCATTAAGGAGGCGTATCGGCGATTCCTAACACTTTACTAGTCCAAAGCGGCCACAAACTTCACGTCTATATTGGCTGAACTTATTTTACCTTTCAGAAGTCTTTCTATTTTGCCGTTTTGGTTGGTAAAGGAATGTTCAATCGGCTTTCAACTTGCGAAAGCAGTCAATAGATGGACGAGCTGCTAAATGTCTGTAATC